>JAQNBH010000017.1:2116310-2421088 GCA_028752905.1 Cladorhizidae sp. MBARI D1340-BT2 | reverse complement strand
TATTTGGAGGCTTTGGAGGAAGGCGAGATGATAAAAAATTATTTGATGAAGAATGAATATTGGAAGTGGAAGAGTTAGACTTAGTGACGAGGGGTAGTTGACCATGTGTAAAGAGGGGAAACTGGAGAAACAGACAATTTTGGAGGATCAACACTTACAGTTGAGGAAGTCTAGTTAGGAGAATGGATGAGAGGAGAATTGGCTGGAGAATTAGAAGCTGGGAGGCTGATGAAGAGGAGGAAATCGACTCTTGCTATTCAGCCTGAACAGTGGTAGGTGATGCGTCCACTGAGGTGTGGGTTTGGAAGCTGTCTTCCAACATCCGAAATTAGGTGACCAGGGTGAAAGAGAGAGAGAGACAGAATCCTTTACGCAGTGGAGGCAGACAAATGGATAAGATTGTGCAAGCGAGATGGGAATAGCAACCAGTACTCTGGTGCAGTGAGACCAACCGGAGCAGATTTCACATTGCATCATATCACCTTCATCAGAACTAACACTACACACACACTTGACGACATCAGCAGTATAAGGACCTGGGTTAGTTTCCACGTCACCAGACACAAGTAGCAGTAAGCAGCCTACATTAGCTAAACTGGGAGAGGATAAACGGGAGAAATGATGATGATGACAGCAGATATGACGACGAGCGTTAAAGAAGAAATGTCCACAAGTTAGAGAGAGAGAGATGGCCGACAAAAAACAAATAGTAATTCCAGAAGAAGAGGGAAGAAGGTCTGGCTCTGAAAAGAGCAGGTAGGACGATCTAAGCTTCATGAGAAGACATAGAAGGAACAAGAGGAGAGACAGAGAAGAGTAGTTTCTAGCAGTTACCACCATGGTAGGAGGGAAGACAAGCCTGCAAGAATTTGGAAAGAATTCAAGTGAACGTTGGGAACTGGTTGGAGGGAGTAATACAGTTGCAGGGGTGGCAGTAAGAGGGGACCTAGGCTGGAGGAGGCTGGAACAGAGGAGGGAAGAAAAGAAAGTGTTATTTGGATGGAGGTTGCAGAGAATGAGTGAAGATAGGCTAGTGAAGAAAGTTGTGGCACTGTTAGGCGATTCTCCAGGTTGGTGGGCAGAGTTTTGTGTGCTGAAAATGAAGTTTTTTTGAAGGAGCGTTGGAGATACATGTAGTAGGCTCAAGTGCGACATGGAGGAATTGTGCAAGGGAATAAGGAAGAGTGGCGGGAAGAAGTGGGAGGGAAATCCAGTCTCAAGTGGTATAAGCTAGCTAAAGAAAAGTTTGGACAAGAAAGATATGCAAGAGGTTCAGTAACATAGGGGAGGTGAGGCGTTCAGGTTAAGGACAGCACTCTTGGGTGACAAGATGAGGTGTGGTATGTGTCAGCATGGTAGATCTGAGCTATGTGATGAAGGTGTTGTGGAAGATGTTGTGCATTTCTTTGCAGGTTTGATGGTGGTCGAGGAAGATTATTGGATATGGTCACGGGCATTGAAGGTCTGAAGAGTGGGTGGTAGAATGGAGAAATGAAGATGATGAAGGGAGAGTAGGCCTAATGTTGGGTAGACCAGTAGCAGGGGTGAAGGAAGAGGTGTTGGGTAGACCAGTAGCAGGGTTGAAGGAAGAGGTGTTGGGTAGGTGAGTAGCAGAGGTGAAGGAAGAGGTGTTGGGTAGGTGAGTAGCAGGGGTGAAGGAAGAGGTGTTGGGTAGACCAGTAGCAGGGGTGAAGGAAGAGGTGTAGGGTAGACAGAATTGTAATGGGAAATGTGCTCAAGTGATGGGAGAACAGGAAATACTTGGCACCTAGGGTCCTATGTCTTTGGCACCTCCCCCCATCGTCATTGCCAAATAAATATTAATAAGTTAATTCATGTTTTTTCTCTAGCCATTTATTGCCATTTATTGTTTGGTTGTATTTAGTGATCCTATCTCTAATTATTATTATCAACTTGAAATTGTACTCTCTCTACAGAGAATACAATTTGAGTTCAAGTTGATTATTGAGAAGAGCATGTAAATGTCAACTGAGAGTTCATTGAGAGGATTGTGTATAGTGTTGAGCAGTCATCCAACAGCTCACTTGTGATCATGACATTTCAATTATGATATTCATCAATGTGGATTTTTGTGATGTGTGATGTCATACTCATTTCCTGTATGTTGTGTATATGTTATTGTGTGTGCACTATGTCATCAGATTCCAAGAAGTATCTAACAGATGTGATGATATAACCATAGTGATATAACCATGTCACAAGTGGCGATGAGACAGGATTAAGGCTTGAGTAGGGTTCTAACGGCAACTAGGAGAGCTTAAGGTTAACCTAGACACCGAGAAGATCTCCACTTACCTTGAACGAGTAAAGCTCCTCATCGAGGCAAATGAAGTGAGAGATGACAAAAAGGTTGCTGTGTTACCAGGCCCAAGAGATGTGCTTACTGTAAGGTTTGCTAGCCTCAGCCAACCCCAGGGAGCACTTGGGCTCACTATGAACCTAAAACAGTTAGTTATTTGCCGAGAGGTATAATTGTTTTTACAGATGTCAATTGCTTGGAGAAAAAATAGCTGATTTTGTGGCGGACCTGAGGAACCTGGCAATCCACCAGAGCATTTCTTAATGAAAGGCTGAGAGACAGGCTTGTGTGTGGAATGAGAAAGGAGCAGATGCAAGAACAATTGTTGTCGGAGGAAGAGGGACTAACGTATGCCAAAGCTCTCTAGATGTCGAGTGTGAGCAGCAGGGTCCAAAGCGGTGGAGCCTAGTAATTATTAAAGGTAAGGGACCATGATTGTTAGGGAGAAGCTAGTTAAGTCATATTCGGTTAGATTGGAAGAAGATAGCCCCAATTTCATCCTTCACAACCCTATTGGAGATATTGAGGAGTTAGCCAGAAGTTGTGTAGCATGTCAGTCAGTGAAGCATGTGCCAGATGTTGCACCTCGGAGACCACAGATATGGCCAGCAGAGCCCTGGCAATGAGTTCATGGTGATTTCACTGTTTGTGTTGGTCGACCCTCATTCCAAGTGGTCCGAGTTCTACCAAATGCAACCACCACCAGTAAGCCATGGATGGATGTGTTGAGACAGATCTTTTCAGCATATGGATTACCACAAGTGATAATGGCCCCCAGTTCACATCAGATGAGTTCGTGGTCATGATGAAGAGGAATGGAATTCATCATATCAGGAGTGCACCCTATCACCCTGCCACAAACGGATTGGCAGAGTGGTTCGTTTAATTGGTGAAGCAGGCCTTGAAGGCAAGTGTGCCAGATGGATTACTCAGAGACTATGTGATGTTCTGCTTACGTATATATAGGAGTGTACTTCAGATGCTACAGTTTCATCATCTTTCTGCAGAGAAGTCTTTAAGAGCAGGTCTAGATCTGTTGTTGTCAGAAAACAAGCAGAGCAAAAGATGCTCATGATTGTCGAGCACAAGACCGTGAATAGTTTTTAGGACAGTCAGTGATGGCGAGAAACACAAGTCCAAGACCAGGTCCAGATTAGGTCGCTGAGATTGTTGAGCGCCTTGGGCCCCGTGTCTTATTTGATCGAAACTAACGCATATCAATCCTGGAAGTGCATGTCGATCACCTAAAAGAAGTGAAGGATTCAGAACAGAAGGAACATCTACCTACCTTCTACTGAGTTTGATGTAGTTCCTGAGAATGAGTTGGGATAGATTGTTTTACAGGAGTCACCTGAGAAAGAGAGAGACTCTACCGCGAGGAATCGTTGCAGATGTACCGGATTGGGTGACTGTGGACACTCTGCCGAATGTACCTGTCCCTTCCATATCCAATTATTATTTCTGCCTGTTCGAGATCCACGTCCACCTGATCAATACTCATGAACAACCTCTTACGAACAATGAAGTCTATTGTGTAGTGAGAAGGAGTGTGGAATCAGTTATGGTTATGATATTCATCAGTGTGGTTTAGTTGTGATGTGATGTCATAGTAATTTCCTGTATGTTGTGTATATATTATGTTATTGTGTGCATTAATAGTAGGTCAGTCATTTCCTGTATGTTGTCTTTATTATGTTATTGTGTGCCTAGTAGGTCATAGTCATTTCCTGTATGTTGTGTATATATGTTATTGTGTGCTTTAATAGTACGTCTGTTTTAATTCCAAGAAAGTATTGATGAACTGTAATAACCTCCTAACTGATGGTAATCTAACCAAAGATTCAGTTGATTGCATCGAGTGCCATGGCAATTCAAGTCTCTTATATACGAGGATTTGATTTCTGCAGTTTTCAACCACATCAGGAGAAAGAGTGAAGTCCCAAGGTGGTGGCTTGCAGATAGAGCTGTTCGAAATGTCTTCCATCAAGACATATGTCAGAACTGTCAGAACTTCAAACTACAACAATAATATTATAATCGCCTTCTCAATAATCAACTTCAAATTTTATTCATGAAGGCCAGAGCATCTAGTCGAAACGTCGAGTGAATAAAATTTGAAGTTGATTATTGAGTTGATTATAATGAATGCAATGTCAACTGATAGTTCATTGAGAATCATTATTATATTTTTATTATTGTATATTGTTATTATTGTTATAATCAAATAATAATCCTCTATTTGTTCCTATAATCCAAATCACTAGGATTTACATTTCATCTGGTGTGTGCTCTTAGTGATGGCACATCTAATTAACTAGATTAGCAATCCTAATTGCTAGATGAATCTAGGGCGATTCCTCAGACTAATCAGGAGATTCACTCCAATTTTTCGGATGCCATGCACTTTTATCAACCCATTGCAACCTTCTGCTGCACAGAGTGTATGAGGAGAGGAAGGATGGACAAGGTGATTGGTTGCAAGTATATAGGTGGTCCCCTTTGGTCCTCATAAAGTTGGATTATGGACTCTGCTTGCACTGCAATGTTGGTGGTCCAAGATAGCATTGAGAACAACATGTAGTGGGCATCTTCTAGTGAGGCAGCCGGGCACTTGTTGCAGCATCTGTCGAAGTTAAAGTTATGGTCATGTATATAGTGCTAATGTAAAGCTGTCGCATTTTGGCCTTTTAGTACATATTATATATATATATATATATCTGCAAATCTGAGAAAAATTCCCATAAAACAAGCTAGATAGTGACATTGTCCTAGCAGGTAATTTAAAAAGTAGTGCAATAACATTTTAGCATTGAGTCTCCACAGTTTAATTAATAGCTGTTGGTCAAGTTTCTGAGTGCTTGTTTCCTAGTGAGCCCCGATTTTAGTTTAAAATCTATGATTTGCTTTAGGGTCATGGTATCAAAAGGGTTCCACAAACAAGAAATTAACCATGAAGATTCCTCCAGTACTTCCAATATTCTATATTCTTCAAGCTATCAGGTGCAATCCTCTGAGAGGTCAAGTAGGTCAGCATAATCTGGGTGGATCAACCAGGTTTCTCCCGGTCTCAGGGTATTTGGCATCCGACATTCCAGGGAATAGGACCGTCCCTGCCAAATACCTGGCTTACCCTTGGGAATTTGGCATCCCATCGGGAATTTGCAACCCCCTAGTGGCCATGGTTTTCTCCCGCAGAACCAACACACCAAAAAATGCACTTTCTGTTAACCAGGTATTATGGAGGTTAGGTGGGAGTACATAGCTATTGAGTCTAAGGAGGAATGATGTAAATGAAGGCCCTCAAAATTAGAGCTTGTGAGAGGCATCGAGTTTAGAAACCGAAGGATTTCACGATCCTTACCAAATGTACGCTAGCCACAACCCTCCACGCCCACCACTTTGGTTTGTGTCGTGCTGGGCGACTCCTGCACGCACGAGCGATTCTTATCGCCTGACCGCAAAATAAAAAATGGCGGACTAAAGTTCAAGCGGCCTTGTTCGGTTTTAGTGTAAGACTCCTAAAGCTGCTCGGGTTGGCGACTACACAGGTCGTGACGTTTAAAAGTGTCCAGAGAAGTTTGTGGCAAGTCCATTTTTGTAACTACAATGATGCAGCAGTTGGGGTACGGTAGTGATGGGAACTCGAGCTCTGAACAATTGGACCATTTCCTGAATGTGGATAAGATTGATTCAGCCACACTAGCTGAGTTTGCCCATGCGGAGTATCAAAGAGGGAATTATGATAGGTCTGAACAGTTGTGCATGGAACTATGGCGGAGGGAGCCTGACAACACGGGATGTTTGCTTCTCCTCTCCTCCATCCACTTCCAATGCCGCAGACTCGACAAGTGAGTGCTTCATCTACGTATAGCCACATACTCAATGGTCCTTGAATTGTTAACTTCTTACATTGCACTATCATAATGTTTTTTTTTGTTGGTATTACCTTTTTGTTGCTAAGGTCTGCTCAATTCAGTGCACTTGCCATCAAGAAGAACCCACTTTTAGCAGAGGCCTACTCCAACCTTGGTAATGTCTTCAAGGAGAGGGGTCAACTCCAACAAGCCTTGGACAGCTACAACCATGCAGTTCGCTTGAAGCCGGAATTTGTTGATGGCTACATCAACCTAGCTGCAGCTCTGGTGGCAGCCGGAGAGCTGCATCAGGCAGTGGATGCCTACATGACTGCTCTCAGATATAACCCGGTCAGTATGGCATACAACAATAGTGTGCTGATTGCAGCGTTTCATGTGGAGTGATAGGAAGTGTGTACTTCACATCATATTGTTGTGAATGAAAACATTAAATCGAAGGATGTTAGCTAAATGTTGACTGAATAGGCCCTAAACTTTTAGGGTTTGTTTAGAGATGCAGCATTCATCTTGGTGTCTGGTTTCATCTTGGTACTGGTCTGTTTGTAAGAGTGGATAACTTTCCATATAAGTTATCCATAATTATAAGTAAGTAACTTTTCCGTGTGTTCTTAGGATCTGTATGGTGTCCGTAGTGACTTGGGTAACCTGTTCAAAGCTCTGGGCCGCCTGGAGGATGCTAAGGTAAAGATGGCAGGGAATGTAGGGATGGCATGTGATGTTACTAATCATCTGTGGTTGTTGTGAGAGGGATAGGCCATTTCTAGTACTTACTTTTTTATAATTCTACTCGAGGTGCAACCTTCAGTTTCTAATCTGTGCCCCCTTCCACCCAGAAAAAAAGGGGGGGGGGGGGGGGGGGGGGGGAGGAAAGAGAGAGAGGGGGGGGGGGGTGGCTGATGCTTTGTGTGTGTGATCGCATCCATTATTTTTGTGTGATCGCATCCATTATTTTCATAATTATTATTTTCACTCCTTGTAGGCATGCTATGTGAAGGCCATTGAGACACATTCAAGCTTTGCAGTGGCTTGGAGTAACCTGGGGTGTGTATACAATGCTCAGTCTGAGATATGGCTTGCTATCCATCATTTTGAAAAGGTTTGTATACTTGGCTTGCTTGTCCGTGTGTATTAGTATAGTCTAGTAATAGGACTACACTAGGCATGGCCCGGTGGCCCGAGCTAACAATTCATAGGGGCACAGTAGGCATGGCTGGAGTTAATAGTACAGTCTAGTAATATTATGTTTGGTATGGCCAGTGCTACCATTACAGTCTAGTAGGTCAGAACTACCAATACAGTCTAGTAATAGGACTATACTGGGCATGGGCACAGCTACTATACCAGGTATGGCCAGAGCTCCATGTATAGTCTATTACTAGACACTAGGCATGGACAGAGCTACCAGTCCAGTGCAGTAATAGAAGCACACTAGGCATTGCTAGAGCTACCAGTACAGTCTAGTAATAACCATAGTCTAGTTATAGGACTACACTAGGCATGCCAAAGCTATTCCGGTCTAGTAATAGAAGCACACTTACTAGGCATGGCTAGGTGTAGTTTAATAATAGAAGCACACTCACTAGGCATGGCCAGAGCTATGAATTAATAGAAGCATACTCACTGGCATGGCCGAGCTACCAGTAAGTTTAGTAATAGGATTATACTAGGTATGACCAGAGCTACCAGTACAGACTACTGTAGGAGCAGACTAGATGTGGCCAGAGCTACCAGTACAGACTGAGACTAGTAATAGGTGCACCAGTACAACAAACTTTTGCTGAGCAAATGATCCGAATATTATATCTTCAATTGAACATGTCACACATTTCACTGAGTAGAGAACACTCCCTGACACAAGGGACAAGTCAATTTTGTTGTTGTTGATGCAGCTTTTCAAACTGTGAATCTGAAAATGGAGAGTTCTTGTGCCTATGTAGTAATTAAGAGCCTTGGTTGAAGTGAATATGAACCATGTTGTGTATTGATGAATGTGGTAGCTACACACTCTTTCTTCTTGACGTCTAGCTATAGTGTAATTTTGAGCTTCAGCACATCATGAGGAATGCCGTCCCACCTGTTTCCATAGCTAAATTAGGTTATCTTCTCTGAACAGATGTTATCCCAGAGGTAGTGCTGGCCAGATGCATTGTGTACCACTGTGTCATTACCAGCATTACCACGCAACCCTTGTGTCTGAGATTGTGTAGCCTTATGGTGGCTGATAAACCTTCTGTCTTTCTTGTTACACGTGCCCAGGCTGTGCAGTTGGATCCTAACTTCCTGGATGCCTACATCAATCTTGGCAATGTGTTGAAGGAGGCGAGGATCTTTGATAGAGCTGTGGCAGCTTACCTTAGGGCACTTAATCTGAGCCCTAACCATGCCATCGTGCATGGTAATCTGGCATGTGTCTACTATGAACAAGGGTGAGTGTGCTTCTCCTGTCTTTTCCTCTCAGTCTCCTCTGTCCTCTTCCCTCTCAGTTCCACCCGTCTTCTCCCTTCTCAGTCTCCTCTGACCCCTCTCATATCATTTCTTCAATGTCCCCTCCCTTATTAGTATCTCCCATCTTTCCCCCTCATAGTCTCCCCCATCTTCCTTCTCAGTCGTCCCTGTCCCCTCCCCTGTTCCTCCCTCTCAGCTTCCCAGATCCTCTCTCTCCTCTGTTCCCTCTCACTGTCAGCTTAGGTTATCACATCTTCCATGTAAATACACACATACACAGTTTGGTGGAGCTAGCTATCGATACATATCGGAGAGCTATTGAGTTACAGCCTCACTTTCCTGATGCCTACTGTAATCTGGCAAATGCACTGAAGGAACAAGGCAAGGTGAGTGGCACTACGAGGTCATTGTGGCTGTTAAGAGTGAATGCACATACAGGAGTTCTAGGGTGTATGTGGTGATGAGATGATGTAAAGAGTGTGGTTTGTGGTGACTTCATTGCAATGTGCTGCGTGGTGCTGCGTGCTGTGACACTACAGGTAGGGGAGGGGGAGGCAGAGGAGTGTTACAACACTGCCCTCCGCATGAATCCCAACCATGCTGACTCCCTCAACAATCTGGCTAACATCAAGAGAGAGCAGGGACACATTGAGGAAGCCATCTCTCTTTACACGAAGGCCCTAGAGGTATGTTCATAGATAGATACACATGTACATGCATTTTGTGTACTAGAAAGCAAGAGTATGACAGTGGTGCCAGCTCTCTTTAGCACATCTAATTAGCAGTTCTATAACATGATACTGTGTGGAATTAGGTCGACTGCCAAGGAGTGTTTGTGTGTGTGCACTACAGAGTGTTAGATGTGAGGATTTGACCCCCTCTCTCTTACCCCTTGTTCTCTCTCTTACCCCTTGTTCTCTCTCTTACCCCTTGTTCTCTCTCTTACCCCTTGTTCTCTCTCTTACCCCTTGTTCTCTCTCTTACCCCTTGTTCTCTCTCTTACCCCTTGTTCTCTCTCTTACCCCTTGTTCTCTCTCTTACCCCTTGTTCTCTCTCTTACCCCTTGTTCTCTCTCTTACCCCTTGTTCTCCCTCTTCCCCCCCCCCCCCCCCCCCCCCCCCCCCCCCCCCCCCCCCCCCAATTACCTTGCCTCCTCTGTCTCTCTTGTATTCTCATAACCTTTCTTTCTCAGATCACTCCTGAGTTTGCAGCTGCTCATTCCAACTTGGCCAGCATTCTCCAAATGCAGGGCAAATTGAGGGATGCATTGATGCACTACAAAGAAGCTATTAGGTGAGTCAACACACACACAAATGAGAAGGAAATGGGTGTGGTCATATAATATCTCCTCTTACTTCCTGTGTCCTTTGCTCCACCCACCCACTTGGCTGCAGGATCCATCCTAATTTTGCAGATGCATACAGCAACATGGGCAACACTCTGAAAGAGATGCAGGACGTCCAATCGGCCATGCAGTGCTATACCCGAGCCATCCAGATCAACCCTGCCTTTGCTGATGCACACAGTAACCTGGCATCTGTGCACAAGGATGCTGGCAACATCCCAGACGCCATTTCCTCCTACAAGATGGCTCTCAAACTCAAGCCTGACTTCCCCGATGCTTTCTGCAATCTAGCACACTGCTTGCAGGTACAAACAGCATGCATATGTTTGTCGCAGGATGTCAGGCTCTTGGTCAAGGGTTCAACAAATACATCCCCTCTTCATATCCCCCTTCTTTCACCCCTAAATATATATTTTTTTAAAGAAGAAAAAGAAAGACAAAGACATCGACTAGAAACTGCAACTGCATTGGGGCAGGCTGGTCTACGTGTGAGTAGAAGGCTCTCTGTGTGTGTAGCTAGGGGTACTTCTGCAAACTGTTTCCTTGATCCTTGATAACTCCCATGTCCTCAAGCCCACTAAAAAAATATACACACCGTCAAATAGACCATGCCTGCCTAATAGCATCGCAATGCACATGCAATAGGTGGAATCCAGTGGAATCCAGCCTAAATCTGTGAGTCAGTTTAAAAAAAAGAAAAGGTGTTGCATTTCTGTGAAGCTAGGTGGCTCAGAAGATGATGATTCACTGCAAATCTAGGTAGGCAACAGCCAGTGCAACACTAACTGTAACTGTAGAGATGACCAAACAATGCCTTCCTAGTACATCCTGGGAGGACCGTATCTTCCAGGATATCTATATCCCATGGATTCCTGAATACTTGGGACTATCCTGGGATGTCCTTTGCCCTAGTCCTATAACTAGCCCCTAGCCCATGCCTCATATCACCCCACCCTTGTCCTAAACCAAATACCACTAACCCTGAATTACCTTAGCAGTAGCCATAGAAATACCTAAACCTAACCCCCCAGTCAACCTCACTAGGGATATTCTGGGATAGTCTCAAGAATCCCCAGATGTCTTGGGAAAAGTGTCGCAATATTGGACATGCATGTCACGAGGGAAAAAGCTGACCTGGAGAGAAAGCTCTAGTAGATGATGGCATGGTCACACAATTTCCGTACTTTCAGCATGTGCTGCAGGCATGGGATAGCAAGAGCAATTGCTACCAAATCAATTGCGTGCATTCCCATGTTTCATGCTCTATAATAGCCCTCAATTTGTGCATGACCTGTAATAGTGTGGCACAGCTAGAAAGCTCATGGTACGTGCATTCACGTTCGGTGTTTAGTGGAGTCCTAAGCAACTCTGTAATGATCTATTTATGTATTCATAAGTTGACCCATAAAAGATATGAACGTAAAGATACACCTATGTAAACTGGAAGTAGTCGTCATAGTGAAGAGAAGGGATTGAGAAGATGAGGCTGCAGATTCAAAGACCGAGGAAAGAGAATTAAATGTACACACAAGTGGGGATGGTCTGCATGTTTAACCCTTTGAATGCCCTACCTGTAACCTATGTAATTATCCCCAAACACCAATGTTATTTTCAAGAAATTTAAAGATACATTGTAAAATGCTGCTTACAGACCTGTAAGTAGAAAGCTTGGAGCTCCCAGTAAGTATGTTAGTTAGAATGCTAGTGTACTAAGTGTACCTAATGCATACAACAAAAGCCTTAGCTTCTCAGACTCTTTAGTAAAACCAAAGCTAGTAGTCTACTCTTGAGAGTTCCCTTTGATATATAGAGATATATCTACATAAGTTCTGGTGCTGCTTTGTTTGTCCTTGTTGTAATGTAGGTATACAGCATCAGAGCTAGATATATCTAAATATATATATATATACATGTATATATATATGGAAACTCTCAAGTAACTTGTTTTTGTTCTGGTGCTTTGTGCTTTTACAACTTTGTTATCTACTTTAGAAAGTTCCCTTTAGATATATCAATTCTGATGATGGATGATTAGAACAAGAACAAACAAAGCTTCATAAGCACCAGACTCAACTCACCAGTATATATATCCCTTAATAGATGCTATTGGTCTAATAAGGAGCTAGGCCACAGATGAAAACTTGCCGATTAGCAACTAGTTTAGTAGGAGCATTCACACACCACACACCCACAACAATACACACGACAATACACATGACAATGGCCCCAGAGTAAATTTTATAGGACAACAGTGTAGAGGACAACAGCATATAGGACAACAGCAAATAGGACAACAGCGAATAGGACAACAGCGTATAGGACAACAATGTATAGGACAATAGCGTATAGGACAGCAGCATTAAGAAGGTTAATAATTGTCAGGGAAAGGATGCTTAAGTTTCATTCTGACATAATGAACATGCTCTAGTGTTGAGGTGGGACACAATCCTTTTGTGTTGATGGTGGATGGTACAGAAGCTAATAATCAATCTTTGTAATGTAAACACAATTCCTTACATGTACTACTGCTCTCTCTTGGACAGCGAGTAGATGAGAGGACTGGCTAATAGCATATAAGAAAGGATAACTGACGTATATAGTCAATAGAGGAGAGATGTGCTAATGGTGGAGAACATTCTGAACACACTAAACAGTGTCAAGAGTGCAAACTATACACTTCCACATGACCACATGATGTCAGCGTTCTTGTCAGTTCTGAATGGTCTTGCCTTTAGTGCTCTGAAATTTCCTATAGAGACTGATAACTGCACTCATAGTGTAGTGTGCTTTCTGTCTTCAATGGAAGCTGCTTCCAAGTACTCTTAACACAACTCCAGGGCATCAGTTATGCAGCCTTGTACCAGTAGGGAATCTGTAAAGAACAAAATACAATTCTTGGCTAGCTTTCCCATATCACAATCCAAGATTACATCATGATGACATCAATCAAGTATACAGATTATTAACTATTAAGCCCTCAGCTTGGTAGGGCAATGGCTAGAGCAATGCAATCAATTTTGCCAAGATTTCTGGGTGTGGAAATAAGCCACAAGTTGTGCTCCATATGTCGGGTAAAACATGATGCACACTCCCACCATCACTTGCCACACAATGCCTTGCATTCTATTGTACCAGATGAATATAGCATTAAAACACAAATTAGCTAAAAGTGGTCCAATTGTTTGTTTTAGTGCTGGGCTGACTTTCAGCCAATCGGATCTTTCCAATTTTCAGATTATTCATCGCTGATAATCCCCTTTTTTAAACTTAATTCTTTTTATGCACACTCTCTCACCGGTGTAAGCGTATATACCGTATTCACTCGAATATAAGTCGTGATTTATATTTATTTCAGCCAAATCAAGTTGCGAACTTCAAGCATTGCACTAGCGCAGTGCCAAGCCAGTCTTGCGCTACTGTGTTGACACAATTTTTTTTGGCCGAGTCATTGTGGTTGTGATTGTTTCATTTCAAACATTGAGCTAGGTAGTAGTTGGCTGACAAGAGTTCCTAATCGCTATCGTTATCTACAATGAGTTCATTATGTTCGATCTGTGTTCTTGATCCTCTTCGTCCAGGGAAGCAAATGGATCTTCTCCACCGCTGTCACTTCCTTCCAACGGCTGGCGAGTAGCTTGTGTAATGGCTGGGATAGCTAAAGCTGCTACTTTATCGTCTTTGAGGCAGTGAATTTCTCCATCTTCAGACCTGTCCACCTTCACAGTGATGCCACAAGCACGGAATGATTTCTTGATCAACTCGGCAGACAAGCTATCTTAGCTAATGATAAACGACTGCGCGTGTGCAAGAGCGGTGGTGTAATTAACTTGGTGTGCTACATTTGGAGTGCAGCTTTCAGAGCGACTTCTATTCAGTGTGCGACTTATATTCGAGTGAATACGGTATGTATGTATATATATATAATATGTATATGCTAAAAACTAAGCAATTGTAGGGTCTAGAGAGGTAAAAAATAAACTACATTCTCCATTACAAACCTATCGAATATGAAGGCAGAGGAGGTGACAAGACCTTCTTGTGAGTGTTAGTGCAAATTGAAAGTGGAATGCTGTTAATATGTAACACTGAACACACTTCTTTTACAATCCAGCTTTTGAAGTACATGCCCTCATGTTCCTAGGCCACTCACTAATGCTCAACCTCCATCATTAACCAACACTGTTTCTATAGATCATCTGTGATTGGTCAGACTATGAGTCTCGTATGGCTAAGATAGTGCAACTGGTGGACGAACAACTGGCCAAAAACAGACTGCCCTCTGTCCACCCACACCACAGCATGCTCTATCCACTCTCCTATGTGCAGCGCATGGGAATTGCAGCACGCCACGCATCCCTCTGTCAAGAGAAGGTGAGTGAGCAGGAAAGCCTATCCTTGGGTTAAAGCAAGTAAAATATACTCTACGGAGACACATACTTGACCAACACCACACTGGGGACACACACTGGACTAATATCACACTGGGTTGAGGCAGGTTAAGTAGTTCACAATAACTCGGGATCAACATCACACTTGGTAAAGTTACTTGTACTTAAGCTCATGATTCATGATGGTCAACCAACGTTCTGGTAGTTAGAAAATACGTGCTCCTTTTAATCATACATTCATTAAAAGTGCATGATGCAGCTAAGCATGTTAGGTGTGATTAATACTGCCATCGCGGCCCTAGTCCTCAAGAAAGAAAGTAGGGTTGGAAGAGCTACTGCAGAGAGACATGAGTATACGGATGAATATTTGATGCCGAGGGTGACTGTCAAATGCTGTTGATTTGATGGTTTTCACATAGACAATTGCAAATACTACCAATTCCTTGACCTATTATTCAAGTGTGTAGAAGTATACTTTCAAACAATAAGGGCACGATCAAAATATAGAACATGCTCAAAGCTTTATTCTTGTAGCTGCAGTCCTCGACATGCTTAGTGTGCACTCTATAGAGGTAAGGTATTGTCAGTAGCATCAACAAAATGATGCAGTGTTGATCAAGTTCATCTGTGTCTTGTCGACAGGTGCTAAAATAGGCTAAACAACTGCCTTTTCCGGTATGTGGTTGTGGTTCATTCCCTCTCAGGTCAGTGCCATGAACCGGACACCTTATGCCTACCCCAAGGGCACCTTTTCCAGTGGAGGTCGTCTTCGCGTGGGCTATCTGTCCTCGGACTTCTGCAACCACCCCACCTCTCACCTCATGCAAAGTGTGCCTGGGTTCCACCGCAGAGCCATTGTGGAGATATTTTGCTACTCACTCTCCAATGATGATGGCACAAGCTTCAGGAAGAAGATCAGTGAAGAGACAGAGCACTTTATTGACCTCTCTAAGGTGGGAGTGGTCTGATTTCTTGGTGTGTAACGTATTCATTCTTGGTCTGTCTCTGTGCATATATATATAGGTCCAGGATAACTTCCTGGCAGCTGACCGCATCAACCAGGATGGCATCCACATCTTGGTCAACATGAATGGCTACACTAAAGGGGCCAGAAATGAGATATTTGCTCTCAAGCCGGCACCCATTCAGGTATAATACATGCATGCGTGCTGTAGCATACACACTGTGCTGGTCCACACACATTGACCTGGATCCTGTGAAAATGTCTGCATGAGTTGTGGTTGTTCCTAGGGATGCTGGGTAGCATGCCAGGCTCCAGACATTCCTCTTAGGAGTTCCTTCACCTGTATGTATGTATGTGTGTGTGTGTGAGAGAGAGCCAGCCCTTGAGAAAAGACGGCTGGTTGCAGTCATTTGGCCTCGCCACACCATGGTTAATTGCTGCCTGAACTGTTGAGTAGGAAACCATCACTTCTGCTTCATGCTGTGTTATGTGTTGGGACTGGAGTTGGCATGAGTTGGCTATGTGGGTGAGGGGTGTGTGGATGAGTGGGTGAGGAGTGTTGGTGGGGGTGGATGAAGGAATGTGGGTACTGATGGTGGTGGGTGGCTGAGGTAGGTGTGTAGGAATGTGCACATGTATGATGGAGTTGTGTGACAAGATGTGATGTGATGCAGGTCATGTGGCTGGG
Source organism: Cladorhizidae sp. MBARI D1340-BT2 (assembly GCA_028752905.1). NCBI lineage: Eukaryota > Metazoa > Porifera > Demospongiae > Poecilosclerida > Cladorhizidae > Cladorhizidae sp. MBARI D1340-BT2. The sequence goes on along the minus strand of JAQNBH010000017.1, from coordinate 2,405,063 downwards.
CTACCCTGGCTCTAGTGGTGCTAACTACATGATGTGATGCAGGTCATGTGGCTGGGCTACCCTGGCTCTAGTGGTGCTAACTACATGATGTGATGTGATGTGATGCAGGTCATGTGGGTGGGCTACCCTGGCTGTAGTGGTGCTAACTACATGATGTGATGTGTCACATGATGTGATGTGATGTGATGCAGGTCATGTGGCTGGGCTACCCTGGCTCTAGTGGTGCTAACTACATGATGTGATGTGATGTGATGCAGGTCATGTGGCTGGGCTACCCTGGCTGTAGTGGTGCTAACTACATGATGTGATGTGATGTGATGCAGGTCATGTGGCTGGGCTACCCTGGCTCTAGTGGTGCTAACTACATGGACTACATTATCACTGATGAATTCACGTCGCCTTTAGAACTAGCCAACCAGTATTCGGAGAAGTTGGCCTACATGCCTCACACCTTCTTTGTAGGTGACCATCGTTACATGTTCCCCCACCTTCTGTTCAGTGGACCTGGCACCACGAACCCTGACCCCATCAAGTGTATTGACTCTCAGTCTGGTGTCACCAAGATCAACAATGTCATCCAGAAGCCAGTACATCCTGTCACTGCCAACTTGAACCTGAAGGCCCCGACACCTCAGCTGAGTCAGCAGCAGTTGGTGCAGCACCACCAGCTGGCGCAGAATCAACTGGCCAACCTTCAGCAGCAGCATCAATCTCTCCTTCAGAAGGCTCACGGCAGTCCCTTCCAAGTCTCGCAGCTGGCTACTCAGATCCAGCAACAGCAGACACTCATTATTCAGCTCAACAAACAAGTCCAACACCAGCAATCGTCTGCTTCCTCCAGCACTGTCTCATCTCCAGTGGCCCACAAAAGCTTTGGCAATCCTGAACACCCACTTAGTGCCCCGACTGATCTCCCACTAACGCTCAGGTCCCAGTATGGCTTGCCGGAGAAAGCGGTGGTATTCTGCAACTTCAACCAGCTCTACAAGATTGACCCAGACACGTTGGATAATTGGGTCTCCATCCTCAAGGCAGTGCCCAACAGTGTGCTGTGGTTGCTACGCTTCCCTGCCACGGGAGAGCCCAACATAACGGCCATGGCTACCAAGCTGGGGCTAGCTCCAGGGAGGATCATCTTCTCCGCTGTGGCCCCCAAAGAGGAGCATGTGAGACGAGGCAGACTGGCTGATCTCTGTTTAGACACGCCTCTCTGTAATGGCCACACCACGGGAATGGATGTGCTGTGGGCGGGAACTCCGGTGTTGACCCTTCCTCTTGACACGCTGGCGTCACGAGTGGCAGGCAGTCAGCTTCATGCCCTCGGTTTCCCTGAGCTGGTGGCCTCTAGTGAAGAAGATTATATTGAGAAGGCAATCCGTCTGGGCAACAACACTGCAGAGTAAGTGGTTTGTATGTGAGGAGTGCGGTGAATTATTGTCACAGTAGAGGTGCATGCATGCATGTGGTACTGTGCTGGCTTCATTACTAGAACAATGGCACATATTTTAACGTAAGGGAAGATGCTTTTGTGTGTGTAGTGTTTATTTAATGCTTCAGCTTTCATGGCAAGCACTCGCTGTCTTCTCAAGATCCCCTCGGCACACTTGATCAGTAGTGGGTTAATTAATTATTAATTAAGCTGTGTTGACAAAATTCTAACCGATATTGCATTTTGTGGTGTTGGTGGACATAGCCGTGGCCTTGTGTGGCCCTGTTGTTGGCAGGGAGCCAAACTGGTGCGGCATGCTTGTACTGGAACAACACTCAATATTTTGTCTGAAGTTTCCACAGGAAATGACAAATCGAGCTATTGGAATAGAATTTTATTCGTCCCCCCCTCTGACAGAATATCTGCTGGAAGAGGGAAACCTGGGATCCAGGCTAACCCCTGATTTCTGAATGATGGCACTTCTATTGTTTGTGATTGCACTTTAGGATTAGTCCTCTATCCCTTCCATAGCTGCAGCTTGTCCCCCATCATTAGATACCACCTTGCAGCTAGTTCTTTCTCGACTCTGTGGGGTTCCTAAATGTCTGATGATTTTTGCTTAGTTAACTTTTTCAGGGACACATAGCTTATCTCTCCTTGCCTCCATGCGCGTGTTTTTAATACCCAAAGATGTATCTTTCTGCGTGCTTTTAAAGTTAGATATTTTATGTGGTAGGTGTTGGGTCTGTGCAGGTCCTTCTTATTGAACACTAAATTTGTATCTAGGTTTTATTTAAGAGTAAATTGGTGAATGCGGTAGTACTCCCTACTTTCGTTTGAGGCAGACACCAAAATTTCAAAACAAAGATCGTATTGCGACTGAAACCACATTGGCAGCTTCTTAGCTGCCCACATGATGGTTTTGGCCGATACTAGCTTCAAAAAGACTCCCAGCGTCCCTTGCTTAGTACAATGTCTGACTAGACACATAAAATGTGTGACTACTCCGTTTCTCAATTGCAGAATCAAGAGGTTAGTAAGGAGCATCCAGTGAGTAATTTTGTTGGTGATTCAGTGAAGCTAATGCTGTGCTATATTATAAGCAGACAAATGGCCCACGCACAGTTCTGCTATTTGGTTGGTGAATTTTCGCTCATTGGAAACTGTTAGAGTCTAAAAAAAGGGTAACTGATGCTTGACCAAAACATCTGCCGTTTGGTTGTTGGTGTTGTCCTGTACAACTGTTACCAAGTCCTTGAAGGGGGCTGTAGCTGATCCTGAAGGGAGCTGTAGCTGATCCTACATGGGTACAGTCAACAATAGCAACAAGACATGGCATGTGCTGATGTGTGTATAGCAACAAGAAAGCTCGTGAGTTGGACTTCTCTGATTTGTTGTAGTCCTCCAACACTCGACCAGAAACAAAACAAAAAACCACAACTTGAAACAAAAACAATGTTTTTGTTGAGAAGCATGACCTTTAAAAAAGAGAAGCAAAACTATACCCATGTTGACCAAAAATAGTTAGAAAACCCTTACCATTTAAAATGTACACCTACTAAGGTCATCTAAATAGGGTCTTGTGTTTCCTTTGATTTATATGGTAGCACTAGCACTAGTATGGTAGCACTAGTATGGTAGCACTAGTACAAAGGTAGTGTGGTTGGTGAGGTCATCCACCTAAAATAATCTCATTCTGTGGTCAAACCCCTTACTCTGGAGACCTGTTGGATTACCCGCAACACTTGTATGTTTTTATTCTGAAGAAATCTACTCGTGTTACATTACACCCTCAAGAACTTTTTGTTCTCCCCCCTCCAATAGTATTCTCACTATGAGGTCTGAATGAAAGTGTTCGCCCTTGAATTGTATTAAGAATGTGCGCTCGTCTCATGCATGCGCAGGTAGTCTAAATTCCAAGCTGAAAAGTCCAGACGATGGCAACAAAGATGGAGAAATTCACTTCCTAAACTTTCTAAATCAGGAAGAGATGGTAGCTGAATCTGCACCACAAATTGCTGAGCTCACTTCCAATCGGGAAAGTCGAGAACTTCAGGATTTTAGTGACCTATTCTCAGACCTCGACGACCGTGATGAAGAACCGACTGGAAACTATTTGATGACTGAGGACTAGCAAACTTGTTCTCATTTTTACTTGGGATCTAGCCACTATTCTTTCACCAAGTATCTTTATGCTAGCATTTATTGACTAAGCTCAGCAATGACTGGGGACTGGGAGGAGTAATTGCACAGGGCTAAATGAGCTTGTGCCTACCTAGTCAAGGCTAGCTTGTTTTGGTTTAATTGTGTAGGCCTTCAAATAGTATTGACCGTTTAGTGTTCACTCCATTAGGACACCTGAAACTATTTGAACCTGTGGCAACCATTCGGGGAAACCCTTTTGCATCTCACTGACTCAATGCCTGACCAACACAATACCTTATAGCGCTCGGGGTTTTCCCCTCGAGCAGCTTAAATATTCGAGGATTGCTATAACCGAATTGTTTATTTACCTTATTAACATATCAAGTAATTAAGTAATTGGAGGGCACCATTTTCACTCTAGGAGTCCGCAAAAACCTCGAAACTTTTAAGTACCCCCCCGAGAGAGAAAAACACTATAGTGTATTATTTAATACCGTTTTTAAAAGCACGCAGAGAGACCATTTTTTGGAATTAAAATTGCTTACAAGGGAGTTGTTTGGACTAGGAGTTATGGCTCCATGAAAAGGCTAGACCTTGAGGCATTTTCCATAGGCAGCAAGTACTCTTTTGGATGCCTCAGCTTTATCAATTTTAATATGACTATTCCATTTCGATTATTTAAGAACGGGCGATCCGTTCATCTGTGCATACTAGATCATAACTGGCTTCATAGAGCAAGCTCTCTTGTGTTGAACTCCAGTGAGGGCTCACTTGCCAATCATTGAGTTCTTGTTGTAGCTCTTTTCCCAACGCATGCACACATTCATGCATGTGTTTATCTGATACTGTGTGTGTGTGTACAGATTGATGCAGCTGAAGACGCGTATCCTGGCTGCACGTATGACTGCCCCATTGTTTGACACTGAACTTTACACCCATGACCTGGAAGACCTATACACTGCCATGTGGGATCGACATGAGAACGGACTACCTCCCGACCACATCACCTCTTTTTCGTCTCCTTCACCTGTGCTAGAAGTGAATTAATTCACCTCTTTTTCGTCTCCTTCACCTGTGCTAGAAGTGAATTAATTTATGATCTTGTATCGTCTACTTGTGTTTATGTATCGCCCACCAGAGTGCAGACCGTGCAAGACAGTATGCACCTTGTCCACCATCTCTGTCTAGCTGGACACACAATCTTCATAGTTGACACAGTTCTCGAACACCCTTGATGTCATGCGCTTGATGGCTATTGTCTAGAATATAGAACTTGTCATACAAACAAAAGCCACCCTCTTTATTCGACTGTTTTGCACACATTAACATTTAGTCATGCCCACCCTCTCTTCCACTCTCATTGTGCTCTAGTATGACCAAGTTAGGCACACCATCTTCTCTTCCTGCTCATCACTTCAGTGTTGTACATAGTTACTGCTGGGTATTATATATATACACACATATACAAACCATAATTAACAGTTGTGCGAAGTGGTATTTCAAAAAAGTAAGAACAACCTGGGTGGCCTGGGTGAGTAAATTTGGAAACCTTTATACACCTTGTGTGCTCTAGCACAGCAACTACTGAGAAAGTCTGATAATTAAATGTCACTTGTAAGTGCTATGTAGGGCAGTTCAAATGCCACTTCAAATGCCACTTCGATATCCACACAAGTCCAGACATCTGCTATATATAGTGATTACCAAAGCGATAGATACTTCAGTAAGAATAAACATTTCTCAGCTTGTGTGGTGTCTATCAACATGAATATTGTTATAGCTTCTACGACGGGTGTGGCAGGTTCTTATTGAATCCAATATCCAATCAACACGTGTATATACACTTTTGTAGATGACCTCTGGTATAGTCGAGTAACCACTTGTACAAAAATTGGTATGCTGCACTTGACAACTAAGAAGCATTAAAAATGTTGTTGCAAGGAGTACAGATTCAAGTTGGACTTCTACTCTAGCACTGGGAGCTTCTGGGGGTGCATGTCTCTGTTACCTGGAGAGATTAATTGAAGGACCAGATTGATGTCTGAATATATATAACTTTGACAGTTAACTATAACAGGTTCTCCTATTAAATAATGATGCAAATTGAAGCACATTTATCAAACATTGGGCTATAGAAGGGAAAAAATGATGCAGGTCAATCTAATGCTAAATCCTACCTGTGTTTCATGCAGTCTAATGCTAAATGCTGTTTCATGCAGTCTAAGGAAATTAAGTAAGTGTCCGTCCATACACAGATTCTACACTAAACCATTCCTTGGTGTCGAGTATGCCAGTCTCTCTAGCATCTTTGTAACCAGAGCAGATCTGTGGGAAAAATGACAACCACCATAACTCGTATGCATATATAGACACACACACTCACTTGTAGGCTTGCTGCTGGAACACGGTGGCAGTGACGTGTCCCCCCTTCACATAATTCACTTCACACCCTAGAACCATCATAAGCATAATACTTATAGCAACTTCACATCGTGACAAATCATCCACACAGCTAGCACACCCTAAAGCGCTGCAAGATACATCAGTAGACCGACCCAAGCTTTGGATCCCTTGAATCCGAAACCTCACAAGTCCGAATCACTACTGCACATGCACAAAATGCACCCTCCTGATAATCATAAAAACATGCATGCATGTGCATGCTTTTCATAGGAAGCTGCTGAGATGGCTTTGTGAAGAAAATGACCACAAAGAGAACACAAAAGCCTAACAATCGAGCAGAAAGTTGACTAGATCAGATGAGCAACAAGCTTCAGTTTGGGTACGAATTTCCACCATTTCAGACAAAGAAAAAGGACTGAGTTTGAGAGCCTACAAAAGGAAGCTGGGGACCCAGTAGAGAAGCAAGATAGATCAGGAGTTGGTTTTTCTATAGTTTAGGACATCATGACTTTTCTTTTCTCAAAGGATTTCATGCAGCAGCCTATTTCATGCAGCAGCCTACCACCACTATGCTGCACATTTGCAATTTCTAATTCTATTCAGAATATCAGCTATGTAACCTGTAATAAAGAAAATGGGATATTCGTAATAACATTTCACTATTCCAAAGGAGCTTAAGTCCCAGGCTATTTGGATTGGCGAGGGGCTCTGTCTACATTACACGACAATCACCCCCCTCGCAAGATGATTGGTCATAAAAATGTATCATAATGTCTAGTACAAGAGCTAAGTTGACCTAGTTATTGTCACAAGCCATAAAAATCAAGTGATGGAAGCACACGTGTAGTTCACTAACATTACAAGGTACACCACCTTACAAGACTAAATAACTCGGCACATTGATATTAGGTAAAGGGTCGATACAAAGCTTGGCATGTCTTCTTGACCTAGAATAAAATCTTGACCTAGAATAAAGTTGTAGGGTGCAGGATATAATGTGTGGCTTTACCTGGCCATGTGTCCTGGACGTGCGCAATATGCTGGCGAGGGATGTAGAGATCTTCTCTAGCTGTTACAAACTGGGCCAGAGAGGGATCCACAGGAACTGGGTAGTTGTGCAGATGGGTGGAGAGGTCCATCAAAGCCCCCAGAGTTAATACCGTCTCTTGGTGTATTGAGGACTTCTCCCTGGACCGCTTGGTGCTCATCCAGCTGTGATGACAAGCACAATCAACAGCAGACGCTGCAGTTGCTTTGCTTACACTATGCTGGGGGGGAAATGTTAACTCTAGGGGGCCGTTCTCTTTGCTTGTAGCAGTGCTGGTCATCATGACAGTAGAGGCTGCCATGTAGTTGAGAGATGATGAGGAAGAATGCTGCTTTCTATCCACAAGAGTGCAGGTGCTGCCTTTGTTATCTTTCAAGCTTGATTGCTGTTCAACAGCAAAGTCGAAGATCCTTTTCCTGATCTTGTCTGAACTAGTCCTCGTCTGTAGCAGCTGGTCTTCTAGCACGTCCCAGCACAGAGCTCCAGACAGCATGCCCTGCAAGTGACAATATGTTTTAATCTCCATACTACTGTCTGTCTGTATGTCTGTGTGTCTGTCTTGTGTTAGTGCACCTGAGTGAACACAGACGAGGCAGTGGACCACGAGAGGAAGGGAACCACAGGAACTGCCTCAGGCCAGATAGAAGCTGACAGAGAGGCATTCTGCACAATTTAGAAAATATTTTTAAATATTGTTGGGGGAATGGTTTACATATATATTAAGTGGGACATTTTAAGTCAACCATTACGTGGTATATATATCACTGGGAGCTCGGAGCTACTGGAAACCTACTATGTGTTATGGGGGGGGGGGGGGGGGGGGGAAACGAGTACAGTATTGTGGATTCCAGCCTAGAGTTAATTTATAATGGTCTCTCACCTCCACCAAGGAGACTATATTTAATGACGTGTATAGAGATTGCTCTTGCTGTGTATTTTGATCAGAAGTATGTCATGTTTTGTTCATAATTAGAAATTCCCTGCACGCAGAGCAAGAACATGTCCATAGAACACACACTCCACACACTGCACTGACGACTCCTCACCCTCAACTTCCACTGTCCATAGAACACACACTCCCCACACTGCACTGACAACTCCACACCCTCAACTTCCACTGTCCATAGAACACACACTCCACACACTGCACTGACAACTCCTCAACTTCCACTGTCCATAGAACACACACTCCACTGACAACTCCTCACCCTCAACTTCCACTGTCCATAGAACACACTCCCCACACTGCACTGACAACTTCTCACACTCAACTTCCACTGTCCATAGAACACACACTCCACACACTGCACTGATGACTCCTCACCTTCAACTTCCACTGTCCATAGAACACACACTCCACTGACAACTCCTCACACTCAACTTCCACTGTCCATAGAACACACACTCCACACACTCCACTGACAACTCCTCACCCTCAACTTCCACTGTCCATAGAACACACTCCCCACACTGCACTGACAACTTCTCACACTCAACTTCCACTGTCCATAGAACACACACTCCACACACTGCACTGACAACTCCTCACCCTCAACTTCCACTGTCCATAGAACACACACTCCACACACTGCACTGACAACTCCTCACCCTCAACTTCCACTGTCCATAGAACACACACTCCACACACTCCACTGACAACTCCTCATCTTCAACTTCCACTGTCCATAGAACACACACTCCACACACTGCACTGATGACTCCTCACCCTCAACTTCCACTGTCCATAGAACACACACTCCACACACTGCACTGACAACTCCTCACCCTCAACTTCCACTGTCCATAGAACACACTCCCCACACTGCACTGACAACTCCTCACCCACAACTTCCACTGTCCATAGAACACACACTCCACACACTGCACTGACAACTCCTCACCCACAACTTCCACTGTCCATAGAACACACACTCCCCACACTCGGCACACAATAATCTCACCCAGTTAGTTGCACATGCTAAGATCAACGATTACTGCCCCAGCATCAAATATACCTAGTTATTAGGTTAGCTAGCAAATGTTAGAATGTACTGCATGGCTGGAAATGCTGCAGTCATAATATTTGACAATTCAGCTGGTGACACACATTAACAGGACCCATACTAGTGGTGTGAGAGGCCACCATATATAGCACTCTGTAGGGCCCATACTAGGGGTGTGAGAGGCCACCATATATAGCACTCTGTAGGGTCCATACTAGGGGTGTAAGAGGCCACCATATATAGCACTCTGTAGGGCCCATACTAGATGTGTGAGAGGCCACCATATATAGCACTCTGTATGGCCCATACTAGGGGTGTGAGAGGCCACCATATATAGCACTCTGTAGGACCCATACTAGGGGTGTGAGAGGCCACCATATATAGCACTCTGTAGGGCCCATACTAGGAGTGTGAGAGGTTACCATATATAGCACTCTGTAGGGCCCATACTAGGGTTGTGAGAGGCCACCATATATAGCACTCTGTAGGACCCATACTAGGGGTGTGAGAGGCCACCATATATAGCACTCTGTATGGCCCATACTAGGGGTGTGAGAGGCCACCATATATAGCACTCTGTAGGGTCCATACTAGGGGTGTGAGAGGCCACCATATATAGCACTCTGTAGGGCCCATACTAGGGGTGTGAGAGGCCACCATATATAGCACTCTGTAGATGCTAGGGGTGTGAGAAGCCACCATATATAGCACTCTGTAGGGCCCATACTAGGGGTGTGAGAGGTTACCATATATAGCACTCTGTAGGGCCCACACTAGAGGTGTGAGAGGCCACCATATATAGCACTCTGTAGGGCCCATACTAGGGGTGTGAGAGGCCACCATATATAGCACTCTGTAGGGCCCATACTAGGGGTGTGAGAGGTTACCATATATAGCACTCTGTAGGGCCCATACTAGGGGTGTGAGAGGCCACCATATATAGCACTCTGTAGGGCCCATACTAGGGGTGTGAGAGGCCACCATATATAGCACTCTGTAGGGCCCATACTAGGGGTGTGAGAGGCCACCATATATAGCACTCTGTAGGGCCCATACTAGGGGTGTGAGAGGCCACCATATATAGCACTCTGTAGATGCTAGGGGTGTGAGAAGCCACCATATATAGCACTCTGTAGGGCCCATACTAGGGGTGTGAGAGGCCACCATATATAGCACTCTGTAGGGCCCATACTAGGGGCCACCATATATAGCACTCTGTAGGGCCCATACTAGGGGTGTGAGAGGCCACCATATATAGCACTCTGTAGGGCCCATACTAGGGGTGTGAGAGGCCACCATATATAGCACTCTGTAGGACCCATACTAGGGGTGTGAGAGGCCACCATATATAGCACTCTGTAGGGCCCATACTAGGGGTGTGAGAGGCCACCATATATAGCACTCTGTAGGGCCCATACTAGGGGTGTGAGAGGCCACCATATATAGCACTCTGTAGGGCCCATACTAGGGGTGTGAGAGGCCACCATATATAGCACTCTGTAGGGCCCATACTAGGGGTGTGAGAGGCCACCATATATAGCACTCTGTAGGGCCCACACTAGAGGTGTGAGAGGCCACCATATATAGCACTCTGTAGGGCCCATACTAGGGGTGTGAGAGGCCACCATATATAGCACTCTGTAGGGCCCATACTAGGGGTGTGAGAGGCCACCATATATAGCATTCTGTAGGGCCCATACTAGGGGTGTGAGAGGCCACCATATATAGCACTCTGTAGCCCATACTAGTGGTGTGAGAAGTTACCATATATAGCATTCTGTAGTACAAGCCATGCGTCAACTTGAATTCTCCAACATTTCTGGCTATACTGTGTGAACTGCAGAGCCAGTCAACATCCTATGCGTACAGTTATCCAGCCAACAAGGGCTAGGTGACCCTGCAGCTGTGTGAGGGATGATGAGGGCTACTGCACTGTGTGAGGGATGATGAGGGCTGCAGCTGTGTGAGGGATGACGAGGGCTAGGTGACCCTGCAGCTGTGTGAGGGATGGTGAGGGCTAGGTGACCCTGCAGCTGTGTGAGGGATGGTGAGGGCTAGGTGACCCTGCAGCTGTGTGAGGGATGACGAGGGCTGGTGACCCAGCAGCTGTGTGAGGGATGACGAGGGCTAGGTGACCCAGCAGCTGTGTGAGGGATGATGAGGGCTGGTGACCCTACAGCTGTGTGAGGGATGATGAGGGCTACAGCTGTGTGAGGGATGACGAGGGCTAGGTGACCCTGCAGCTGTGTGAGGGATGATGAGGGCTGGTGACCCTGCACTGTGTGAGGGATGACGAGGGCTAGGTGACCCTGCAGCTGTGTGAGGGATGGTGAGGGCTAGGTGACCCTACACTGTGTGAGGGATGACGAGGGCTAGGTGACCCTGCAGCTGTGTGAGGGATGATGAGGGCTGCAGCTGTGTGAGGGATGACGAGGGCTAGGTGACCTGCTGCAGCTGTGTGAGGGATGACGAGGGCTAGGTGACCTGCTGCAGCTGTGTGAGGGATGACGAGGGCTAGGTGACCCTGCAGCTGTGTGAGGGATGACGAGGGCTAGGTGACCCTGCACTGTGTGAGGGATGACGAGGGCTAGGTGACCCTGCAGCTGTGTGAGGGATGGTGAGGGCTAGGTGACCCTGCAGCTGTGTGAGGGATGACGAGGGCTAGGTGACCCAGCAGCTGTGTGAGGGATGACGAGGGCTGGTGACCCAGCAGCTGTGTGAGGGATGACGAGGGCTAGGTGACCCAGCAGCTGTGTGAGGGATGATGAGGGCTGGTGACCCTACAGCTGTGTGAGGGATGATGAGGGCTACAGCTGTGTGAGGGATGACGAGGGCTAGGTGACCCTGCAGCTGTGTGAGGGATGACGAGGGCTAGGTGACCTGCTGCAGCTGTGTGAGGGATGACGAGGGCTAGGTGACCCTGCAGCTGTGTGAGGGATGACGAGGGCTAGGTGACCCTGCACTGTGTGAGGGATGACGAGGGCTAGGTGACCCAGCAGCTGTGTGAGGGATGATGAGGGCTGGTGACCCTACAGCTGTGTGAGGGATGATGAGGGCTACAGCTGTGTGAGGGATGACGAGGGCTAGGTGACCCTGCAGCTGTGTGAGGGATGATGAGGGCTGGTGACCCTGCACTGTGTGAGGGATGACGAGGGCTAGGTGACCCTGCAGCTGTGTGAGGGATGGTGAGGGCTAGGTGACCCTACACTGTGTGAGGGATGACGACGGCTAGGTGACCCTGCAGCTGTGTGAGGGATGACGACGGCTAGGTGACCCTGCAGCTGTGTGAGGGATGACGAGGGCTAGGTGACCTGCTGCAGCTGTGTGAGGGATGACGAGGGCTAGGTGACCCTGCAGCTGTGTGAGGGATGGTGAGGGCTAGCAGCTGTGTGAGGGATGACGAGGGCTAGGTGACCCTGCGGGATGACGAGACCCTGCAGCTGTATGAGGGATGGTGAGGGCTAGGTGACCCTGCAGCTGTGTGAGGGATGATGAGGGCTAGGTGACCCAGCAGCTGTGTGAGGGATGATGAGGGCTAGGTGACCCTGCAGCTGTGTGAGGGATGACGAGGGCTGGTGACCCTGCAGCTGTGTGAGGGATGATGAGGGCTAGGTGACCCTGCAGCTGTGTGAGGGATGACGAGGGCTGGCGACCCTGCAGCTGTGTGAGAGACGACGAGGGCTGGTGACTCGTATGACATGATTAAATCGGTCATTGATGTAAAAGGAGGTTTCAATATTCTTGTGACATGGACTAACCCACTCAATCTTGAATCCAATTAATCAAAAAGCAAGCGAGGTTTGAATCCAATTAATCAAAAAGCAAGCGAGGTTATAAATACTTTGCCACGCCCAGCAAGCATCACTTCATGGCCAGCATGTTACGAGTGATACAGCTGTAGACACACATGAGTGCGCTTTCCTTGAGCCCTGGCTCTCTTCTAACTGAGTGGACTACTTCTTGATTGATCGGTGTAGCTCGATGGACTCCAGCATAACCCCTTTGTCTCCTCCAGCTGTCTCTAGATAAGTTTATTCGGAGGCAAGGACAGTGGCAGGACTCGGGTGGAGGCCGAGAGAGAGTGTCTAGCCCATTATCACTGTCAACCAGCAACAGTCACAGCTCGAGTCTGATGGAGGTGGTTCTCTGTAGTGGACCTTGTAAGAGCAGAACAACACAAAGATGTCTGACAACAGCTGATTCAGAGTTGACTGCTGAGGGCGTGACACTTTCCCAGTCATAATGCAGCAGTGGTAAAGTAGATCTTCAAGGTGCATGAAAACTAATTTTGTCAAGTAGGACAATATTAGTTCGTACAGAGACCGGCACATGTGTGCATAATTGCATACATGTGCTCTCTCCTGGCATCTCACTGTCCCATCACTACCGTTGAGTTTCCTGCTCTCTCTTGGCAAGGCCACGTTTGGTTGTCTCAATTTGTGTGGATGTTGCCATTTCTCAGGCTCTCTTGCTCCTCCGTGCATGTCTACAGCGTAGACATTTGTTACTCACTGCTCAAGGTCGGGTCGTTCATGCCTATCTTGTAGTTGAAGCTCAGAGCTTCCTGCCGTGTTGTCCTTCTCTCAGCCTCTGCTCCACTTCTCTGGGTTCTCTCTTGCTGACTCCTCAATCTATTCCTTACCTATCCCTTGGTACTGGGTTCTCTCTTGCTGACTCCTCAATCTATTCCTTACCTATCCCTTGGTAGTGCGACCATTTTGTGATGGCTCCGCCCACTTTAGCTGGAATGTAAAGCCTGGTTCACAACATGATGATTGCCGAGTGTCGTGTTCCATTCCGTCATCCCATTCCGTCATGTTGTGAACCAAACAACACAAAAAGCATCAATTAGAAAAAGTTCTATTCCAATGTTAGCACCAGAGAGAATCTAACTACTGCACTGAGATGGCGATTAATGTTCAAAGAGAAGATGATTAAACGGCAAGAATCTTTTCTTGTTTGTGGCAAGTCTTTAAAAAAAAGAAGAGAAGATACCTGGCAATGGGTTGCACGTCAGGCCATAGGTCAGGCCATAGGTCCCTGCTTTAACTAGAGAGATAGCTCTCCGCATCTTTCCTTTTCTTCACCTACTAACCCAAACCATTTCACACCCCCACTCTTCTTCCTGCTGTCACTGTCCCTGCTAGTGGGCTAGTAATAGCCCTGCTAGTGGGCTAGTAATAAAGGCCCTGCTAGTGGGCTAGTAATAAAGACCATTTTAGTGGGCTAGTAATAAAGGCCATTCTAGTGGGCTAGTAATAAAGGCCATTCTGGTGGGCTAGTAATAAAGGGCATTCTAGTGGGCTAGTAATACAGGCCATTCTAGTGGGCTAGTAATACAGGCCATTCTGGTGGGCTAGTAATAAAGGCCCTGCTAGTGGGCTAGTAATAAAGGCCATTCTAGTGGGCTAGTAATACAGGCCATTCTAGTGGGCTAGTAATAAAGGCCATTCCACTGGACATAACGTTATAGAGTTGTATTGTGAACCTGCAACACTCCTCCGCTCGATCAGCGTGAGTCTTTGTTCTCCACTGTCGTCAGGTTCTTAACCCCATAAGAAACTAACACAACCACTCAGGTTCTTAACCCATAAGAAACTAACACAACCACTCAGGTTCTTAACCCCATAAGAAACTAACACAACCACTCAGGTTCTTAACCCCATAAGAAACTAACGCAACCATTCAGGTTCTTAACCCCATTAGAAACTAACACAACCACTCAGGTTCTTAACCCTATAAGAAACTAACACAACCACTCAGGTTCTTAACCCCATAAGAAACTAACACAGCCACTCGGGTTCTTAACCCCATAAGAAACTAACACAACTATTCAGGTTCTTAACCCCATGAGAAACTAACACAACCACTCAGGTTCTTAACCCCATAAGAAACTAACACAACCACTCAGGTTCTTAACCCCATAAGAAGTAACACAACTATTCAGGTTCTTTTTTAAATTAATTAATTTTTTAATTTTTTTTTATTTTTTAATATTTTTTTAATTTTTTAAAAGTAAAATTATTATATAGAATATAGTAGAATAGAAATTACATATAATAGTATGCCTAAAAACTGTTGTATGACAGAGAACAACATGCCATACCTCAAGTTAAAAAGTTTAAAAGTTCATGCGATGACTAGGGAAATGGCTCGTCCCCAACCCTGATGGCAAAGATCCCATTACTGAGGCTGCAACCCCATAAGAAACAACTAACACAACCACTCAGGTTCTTACCCCATAAGAACTAACACAACTATTCAGGTTCTTAACCCCATAAGAAACTAACACAACCACTCAGGTTCTTAACCCTTTGTTATTTTGTTTGTGTGTGTACATGCCTTGGATATGCTAGCCAAACTCTCTAGAAATCTGACTGGGCGGGTGTTGGTAAATAGACATCTATTTGGAAAACAATTGAGTCCCAAACTGACGGACTTGCAACACTTCTACTAAAACCCCATAAAACCTCATGAAAATAGGCCAAGAAATGTGTGCATGTGCGTGCGTGATTGACATGTCAAAAAGGAACCCTTAGAAGACCCTTTACCAGTTCATAAAAAGGGTCATGTGATATAGCAACTACAGGTACATTCTTGTTCCATTTTAGTTGGTCTGTTTCTAAACAAAAATTATTTCTCGTATCTATTTTGTTGCTGCTAATGCATTCTCTGCATTGCTTAATGGCCGAGCAGCCACAGCAACCACATCACAGCTGCTACACAGTTGGCCTTTGGTCCATTGACTGCCAACGAGAGTCATCTCCGGCCATGTCCTGTAATGAGAGAGTGTGCACTCTTATTGTTGTTGTCCTATACTCTCCTGCCATGTCCTGTAATGAGAGAGTGTGCACTCTTATTGTTGTTGTCCTATACTCTCCTGCCATGTCCTGTAATGAGAGTGTGTGCACTCTTATTGTTGTTGTCCTATACTCTCCTGCCATGTCCTGTAATGAGAGTGTGTGTACTCTTATTGTTGTTGTCCTATACTCTCCTGCCATGTCCTGTAATGAGAGAGTGTGTACTCTTATTGTTGTTGTCCTATACTCTCCTGCCATGTCCTGTAATGAGAGTGTGTGTACTCTTATTGCTGTTGTCCTATACTCTCCTGCCATGTCCTGCAATGAGAGAGTGTGCACTCTTATTGTTGTTGTCCTATACTCTCCTGCCATGTCCTGTAATGAGAGTGTGCACTCTTATTGTTGTTGTCCTATACTCTCCTGACATGTCCTGTAATGAGAGAGTGTGCACTCTTATTGTTGTTGTCCTATACTCTCCTGCCATGTCCTGTAATGAGAGAGTCTGCACTCTTATTGTTGTTGTCCTATACTCTCCTGCCATGTCCTGTAATGAGAGAGTGTGCACTCTTATTGTTGTTGTCCTATACTCTCCTGCCATGTCCTGTAATGAGAGAGTGTGCACTCTTATTGTTGTTGTCCTATACTCTCCTGCCATGTCCTGTAATGAGAGAGTGTGCACTCTTATTGTTGTTGTCCTATACTCTCCTGCCATGTCCTGTAATGAGAGAGTGTGCACTCTTATTGTTGTTGTCCTATACTCTCCTGCCATGTCCTGTAATGAGAGAGTGTGCACTCTTATTGTTGTTGTGCTATACTCTCCTGCCATGTCCTGTAATGAGAGAGTCTGCACTCTTATTGTTGTTGTCCTATACTCTCCTGCCATGTCCTGTAATGAGAGAGTGTGTACTCTTATTGTTGTTGTCCTATACTCTCCTGCCATGTCCTGTAATGAGAGAGTGTGTACTCTTATTGTTGTTGTCCTATACTCTCCTGCCATGTCCTGTAATGAGAGAGTGTGTACTCTTATTGTTGTTGTCCTATACTCTCCTGCCATGTCCTGTAATGAGAGAGTCTGCACTCTTATTGCTGTTGTCCTATACTCTCCTGCCATGTCCTGTAATGAGAGAGTGTGCACTCTTATTGTTGCTGTCCTATACTCTCCTGCCATGTCCTGTAATGAGAGTGTGTGCACTCTTATTGTTGTTGTCCTATACTCTCCTGCCATGTCCTGTAATGAGAGAGTGTGCACTCTTATTGTTGTTGTCCTATACTCTCCTGCCATGTCCTGTAATGAGAGAGTGTGCACTCTTATTGTTGTTGTCCTATACTCTCCTGCCATGTCCTGTAATTAGAGTGTGTACTCTTATTGTTGTTGTCCTATACTCTCCTGCCATGTCCTGTAATGAGAGTGTGTGTACTCTTATTGTTGTTGTCCTATACTCTCCTGCCATGTCCTGTAATGAGAGAGTGTGTACTCTTATTGTTGTTGTCCTATACTCTCCTGTCATGTCCTGTAATGAGAGAGTCTGCACTCTTATTGCTGTTGTCCTATACTCTCCTGCCAGTCCTGTAATGAGAGAGTGTGCACTCTTATTGTTGTTGTCCTATACTCTCCTGCCATGTCCTGTAATGAGAGAGTCTGCACTCTTATTGTTGTTGTCCTATACTCTCCTGCCATGTCCTGTAATGAGAGTGTGTGTACTCTTATTGTTGTTGTCCTATACTCTCCTGCCATGTCCTGTAATGAGAGAGTGTGCACTCTTATTGTTGTTGTGCTATACTCTCCTGCCATGTCCTGTAATGAGAGAGGGTGTACTCTTATTGTTGTTGTCCTATACTCTCCTGCCATGTCCTGTAATGAGAGAGTGTGCACTCTTATTGTTGTTGTCCTATACTCTCCTGCCATGTCCTGTAATGAGAGAGTGTGTACTCTTATTGTTGTTGTCCTATACTCTCCTGCCATGTCCTGTAATGAGAGAGTGTGCACTCTTATTGTTGTTGTCCTATACTCTCCTGCCATGTCCTGTAATGAGAGTGTGTGTACTCTTATTGTTGTTGTCCTATACTCTCCTGCCATGTCCTGTAATGAGAGGGTGTGTACTCTTATTGTTGTTGTCCTATACTCTCCTGCCATGTCCTGTAATGAGAGAGTGTGCACTCTTATTGTTGTTGTCCTATACTCTCCTGCCATGTCCTGTAATGAGAGTCTGCACTCTTATTGTTGTTGTCCTATACTCTCCTGCCATGTCCTGTAATGAGAGTGTGTGTACTCTTATTGTTGTTGTCCTATACTCTCCTGCCATGTCCTGTAATGAGAGAGTCTGCACTCTTATTGTTGTTGTCCTATACTCTCCTGCCATGTCCTGTAATGAGAGTGTGTGTACTCTTATTGTTGTTGTCCTATACTCTCCTGCCATGTCCTGTAATGAGAGAGTGTGCACTCTTATTGTTGTTGTCCTATACTCTCCTGCCATGTCCTGTAATGAGAGTGTGTGTACTCTTATTGTTGTTGTCCTATACTCTCCTGCCATGTCCTGTAATGAGAGAGTGTGCACTCTTATTGTTGTTGTCCTATACTCTCCTGCCATGTCCTGTAATGAGAGAGTCTTACTGACTATGATGTACTAATAGGGTTATACTTGAATGGTCTAGCATCATGGTGGAGTAAGCTTCTCAGTCAACCAACTCACCCTTCACTTTCTCTAGATCTGATGATTTTCTAGCATAGGGAATGATTGCAGGTGCCTCTTAGGAAGTAGTGAATGATTGCAGGTGTCTCTTAGGAAGTAGTGAATGATTGCAGGTGCCTCTTAGGAAGTAGTGAATGATTGCAGGTGCCCCTTAGGAAGTAGTGAATGATTGCAGGTGCCTCTTAGGAAGTAGTGAATGATTGTAGGTGCCTCTTAGGAAGTAGTGAATGATTGCAGGTGCCTCTTAGGAAGTAGTGAATGATTGCAGGTGCCTCTTAGGAAGTAGTGAATGATTGCAGGTGCCTCTTAGGAAGTAGTGAATGATTGCAGGTGCCTCTTAGGAAGTAGTGAATGATTGCAGGTGCCTCTTAGGAAGTAGTGAATGATTGTAGGTGCCTCTTAGGAAGAAGTGAATGATTGCAGGTGCCTTAGGAAGCTGCCAGAGTGGGAGGTATGAACCTTTTTTTGTGTGTGTTCTGGGGAGTGCTATTGAGATGTGGGTCAACTAAGGAGAGAACTAGTGCAAGGGTGGCTGAGCTCCAGTGTGGAGATCTCAACTCCATTGTACTTCTCCTGCACCTAGCTTGTGATGGATACTAACAGCTCTGCTTAAGAAGGGGAGGGGGGAGGAGTTTTAGGTTTTACTTCTTATGTACAGTGACAGCTGTGTGTGTGTGTGTGTGTGTGTGTGTGTGTGTGTGTGTGTGTGTGTGTGTGTGTAGTTTGAGGTTGGTTGGCTTAATTGCAGTTTGGTCAAGGTCATTGTTGGCTAACACCAGCAGTAGTAAAGCTAGGTGGATCTGCTTTGATCTAGTCTGATAGTGTGGGATCATCTGGAAGACTGACCGCAAGATGGATTATGACCTTGAGAAATGCTTCATCACCACATTTACTGAATGCTGATAGCATCTCATGGCAGAGAGCACTCTCTAGCTAGACATCACTTGTTCTGGGCCTTACTGTTGATCCTGGCTAGCTGACAGCACACTCATCATGCTAAATTTGGAACCTGCTCCATCTCCTTCTGTCTGCACAGCACTCAGACCACATACCATGGAACCACACCCAGTGCAAGGACTCTTTGACAAGTAGAACTTTGCACCTTTAATTTGAAGTTCCAAGAAGCACTCACTTCCTGGAAATTGTCCAGTTCTCTGGCCCCCCTAGCTCCAATCATGTGGGCTGGAAATTGTCCAGTTCTCTGGCCACCCTAGCTCCAATCATGTGGGCTGGAAATTGTCAGTTCTCTGGCCACACTAGCTGCAATCATGTGCTGGAAATTGTGCTGGAAATTGTCCAGTTCTCTGGCCACCCTAGCTGCTGGAAATTGTCCAGTTCTCTGGCCACCCTAGCTGCAATCATGTGGGCTGGAAATTGTCCAGTTCTCTGGCCATCCTAGCTCCAATCATGTGGGCTGTAAATTGTCCAGTTCTCTGGCCATCCTAGCTCCAATCATGTGGGCTGGAAATTGTCCAGTTTTCTGGCCACCCTAGCTCCAATCATGTGGGCTGGAAATTGTCCAGTTCTCTGGCCACCCTAGCTCCAATCATGTGCTGGAAATTGTCCAGTTCTCTGGCCACCCTAGCTCCAATCATGTGGACTGGAAATTGTCCAGTTCTGTGGCCACCCTAGCTCCAATCATGTGGACTGGAAATTGTCCAGTTCTCTGGCCACCCTAGCTCCAATCATGTGCTGGAAATTGTCCAGTTCTCTGGCCCCCCTAGCTCCAATCATGTGGGCTGGAAATTATCCAGTTCTCTGGCCCCCCTAGCTCCAATCATGTGCTGGAAATTGTCCAGTTCTCTGGCCCCCCTAGCTCCAATCATGTGGGCTGGAAATTGTCCAGTTCTCTGGCCCCCCTAGCTCCAATCATGTGCTGGAAATTGTCCAGTTCTCTGGCCCACCTAGCTCCAATCATGTGGGCTGGAAATTGTCCAGTTCTCTGGCCCCCCTAGCTCCAATCATGTGCTGGAAATTGTCCAGTTCTCTGGCCACCCTAGCTCCAATCATGTGGGCTGGAAATTGTCCAGTTCTCTGGCCCCCCTAGCTCCAATCATGTGGGCTGGAAATTATCCAGTTCTCTGGCTCCCCTAGCTCATGTGGGCTGGAAATTGTCCAGTTCTCTGGCCACCCTAGCTCCAATCATGTGCTGGAAATAGTCCAGTTCTCTGGCCACCCTAGCTCCAATCATGTGAGCTGGAAATTGTCCAGTTCTCTGGCCACACTAGCTGCTGGAAATTATCCAGTTCTCTGGCCCCCCTAGCTCCAATCATGTGGGCTGGAAATTGTCCAGTTCTCTGGCCACCCTAGCTGCAATCATGTGCTGGAAATTGTCAGTTCTCTGGCCACCCTAGCTGCAATCATGTGGGCTGGAAATTATCCGCCACCCTAACTCCAATCATGTGGGCTGGAAATTATCCGCCACCCTAACTCCAATCATGTGGGCTGGAAATTGTCCAGTTCTCTGGCCACCCTAACTCCAATCATGTGGGCTGGAAATTGTCCAGTTCTCTGGCCACCCTAGCTCCAATCATGTGCTGGAAATTGTCAGGTTCTCTGGCCCCCCTAGCTCCAATCATGTGGGCTGGAAATTGTCCAGTTCTCTGGCCACCCTAGCTCCAATCATGTGCTGGAAATTGTCCAGTTCTCTGGCCACCCTAGCTCCAATCATGTGGACTGGAAATTGTCCAGTTCTCTGGCCACCCTAGCTCCAATCATGTGGACTGGAAATTGTCCAGTTCTCTGGCCACCCTAGCTCCAATCATGTGCTGGAAATTGTCCAGTTCTCTGGCCCCCCTAGCTCCAATCATGTGGGCTGGAAATTATCCAGTTCTCTGGCCCCCCTAGCTCCAATCATGTGCTGGAAATTGTCCAGTTCTCTGGCCCCCCTAGCTCCAATCATGTGGGCTGGAAATTGTCCAGTTCTCTGGCCCCCCTAGCTCCAATCATGTGCTGGAAATTGTCCAGTTCTCTGGCCCCCCTAGCTCCAATCATGTGGGCTGGAAATTGTCCAGTTCTCTGGCCCCCCTAGCTCCAATCATGTGCTGGAAATTGTCCAGTTCTCTGGCCACCCTAGCTCCAATCATGTGGGCTGGAAATTGTCCAGTTCTCTGGCCCCCCTAGCTCCAATCATGTGGGCTGGAAATTATCCAGTTCTCTGGCTCCCCTAGCTCATGTGGGCTGGAAATTGTCCAGTTCTCTGGCCCCCCTAGCTCCAATCATGTTGGCTGGAAATTGTCGTTCTCTAGCCACCCTAGCTCCAATCATGTGAGCTGGAAATTGTCCAGTTCTCTGGCCACCCTAGCTCCAATCATGTGGGCTGGAAATTGTCAGTTCTCTGGCCACCCTAGTGCTGGAAATTGTCCAGTTCTCTGGCCACCCTAGCTGCTGGAAATTGTCCAGTTCTCTGCCCCCCCTAGCTCCAATCATGTGGGCTGGAAATTGTCAGTTCTCTGCCCCCCCTAGCTCCAATCATGTGGGCTGGAAATTGTCCAGTTCTCTGGCCCCCCTAGCTCCAATCATGTGGACTGGAAATTGTCCAGTTCTCTGGCCCCCCTAGCTCCAATCATGTGCTGGAATTGTCTAGTTCTCTGGCCCCCCTAGCTCCAATCATGTGCTGGAATTGTCTAGTTCTCTGGCCACGCTAGCTCCAATCATGTGGGCTGAAAATTGTCCAGTTCTCTGGCCACTCTAGCTGCAATCATGTGCTGGAAATTGTCCAGTTCTCTGGCCACCCTAGCTCCAATCATGTGCTGGAAATTGTCAAGTTCTCTGGCCACCCTAGCTCCAATCATGTGGGCTGGAAATTGTCCAGTTCTCTGGCCCCCCTAGCTCCAATCATGTGCTGGAAATTGTCCAGTTCTCTGGCCACCCTAGCTCCAATCATGTGGGCTGGAAATTGTCCAGTTCTCTGGCCCCCCTAGCTCCAATCATGTGGGCTGGAAATTGTCCAGTTCTCTGGCCACCCTAGCTCCAATCATGTGCTGGAAATTATCCAGTTCTCTGGCCACCCTAGCTCCAATCATGTGGACTGGAAATTGTCCAGTTCTCTGGCCACCCTAGCTCCAATCATGTGCTGGAAATTGTCCAGTTCTCTGGCCACCCTAGATCCAATCATGTGGGCTGGAAATTGTCCAGTTCTCTGGCCACCCTAGCTCCAATCATGTGGGCTGGAAATTGTCCAGTTCTCTGGCCCCCCTAGCTCCAATCATGTGCTGGAAATTGTCCAGTTCTCTGGCCACCCTCGCTCCAATCATGTGGGCTGGAAATTGTCCAGTTCTCTGGCCACCCTAGCTCCAATCATGTGGGTTGGAAATTATCCAGTTCTCTGGCCCCCCTAGCTCCAATCATGTGGGCTGGAAATTGTCCAGTTCTCTGGCCCCCCTAGCTCCAATCATGTGGGCTGGAAATTGTCCAGTTCTCTGGCCACCCTAGCTCCAATCATGTGGGCTGGAAATTGTCCAGTTCTCTGGCCACCCTAGCTCCAATCATGTGCTGGAAATTGTCCAGTTCTCTGGCCACCCTAGCTGGGCTGGAAATTGTCCAGTTCTCTGGCCACCCTAGCTCCAATCATGTGGGCTGGAAATTGTCCAGTTCTCTGGTCACCCTAGCTCCAATCATGTGCACAGTCCAATAAGCTCAAGTGCCTAATGATGTCCTAACCCAAAAGAAAATGTCTTTGACAGAATTCCTTTAGATCTTCTGAATTCTACATGCCATTTTTTGGGGACACTGTATGAATTCTGTTGGGGACACTGTATTAATTCTGTCACACTCTTCCTAGCAAGGAACTGGTTGTCTTTGCCACCAAGAGTCCCGTGTAACATAATCATGTTTGGACATAGCAGAATAATTAATTAAGCACATAATGTTAATTCACTCAAAGTGAAAACCACCCAGTACAAACTGCTCCTTCTAATAATGTTAATTCACTCAAAGTGAAAACCACCCAGTACAAACTGCTCCTTCTATCTAATTAAATCCTAATTACCCCAATCCCAATCTAATTAAAGAGAAGTACTCTCTGTATCCAATTAGAGAGAACTACTCTTTATAGAATTAAAGGGAATCATCATTAGTGGATAGCAGCATATCCATACATGCATATTTCACATTCCAATAAGCAGACATATCCATGCATGCATATTTCACATTCCAATAGCCGACTCTATCCGCACTAATTTAAGAACGCAAATTGGTAACCATTATCAAAGCCTTTGCTAGAGGTTGCTGCACGGTGAAGTCTAACTCCAGCTATTGGCTAGCACGGTGAAGTCTAACTCCAGCTATTGGCTAGCATGGTGAAGTAACTCCAGCTGTTGGCTAGCATGGTGAAGTCTAACTCCAGCTGTTGGCTAGCATGGTGAAGTCTAACGCCAGCTGTTGGCTAGCACGGTGAAGTCTAACTCCAGCTATTGGCTAGCATGGTGAAGTCTAACTCCAGCTATTGGCTAGCACGGTGAAGTAACTCCAGCTGTTGGCTAGCATGGTGAAGTCTAACGCCTAGCACGGTGAAGTCTAACTCCAGCTGTTGGCTAAGTCTAACTCCAGCTGTTGGCTGGCAAGGCTGCACCTGTCAACCTTACAATGGCTCAGAGCCCTCATTTTATCAACTGCAAATCCACTGCCTCTCGCGCTTCACGTATTGTTTGACTCCAGATGAGCATGATATGAGTAGCGCACATGTAACAACCTGCCCTCAATCACGTAACAATAGCTATTGTTCGTGCCACTCTTCATCGTCGAATACAGCTTCACTCTCTTTCTAGGTCAGCTTCACTCTCTTTCTAGGTCAGCTTCACTCTCTTTCTAGGTCAGCTTCACCACACACTATGGGAACAGCTTCCCTCTCTTTCTAGGTCAGCTTCACCACACACTATGGGAACAGCTTCCCTCTCTTTCTAGGTCACACACACTATGGGAACAGCTTCCCTCTCTTTCTAGGTCAGCTTCACCACACTACATGGGAACAGCTTCACTCTCTTTCTAGGTCAGCTTCACCACACACTATGGGAACAGCTTCCCTCTCTTTCTAGGTCAGCTTCATCACACACTATGGGAACAGCTTCCCTCTCTTTCTAGGTCAGCTTCACCACACACTATAGGAACAGCTTCCCTCTCTTTCTAGGTCACACACACTATGGGAACAGCTTCCCTCTCTTTCTAGGTCAGCTTCAACATGGGAACAGCTTCCCTCTCTTTCTAGGTCAGTTTCACCACACACTATGGGAACAGCTTCCCTCTCTTTCTAGGTCAGCTTCACCACACACTACATTGGAACAGCTTCCCTCTCTTTCTAGGTCAGCTTCACCACACACTACATGGGAACAGCTTCCCTCTCTTTCTAGGTCAGCTTCACCACACACTATGGGAACAGCTTCCCTCTCTTTCTAGGTCAGCTTCACCACACACTATGGGAACAGCTTCCCTCTCTTTCTAGGTCAGCTTCACCACACACTATGGGAACAGCTTCCCTCTCTTTCTAGGTCAGCTTCACCACACACTATGGGAACAGCTTCCCTCTCTTTCTAGGTCACACACACTATGGGAACAGCTTCCCTCTCTTTCTAGGTCAGCTTCACCACACACTATGGGAACAGCTTCCCTCTCTTTCTAGGTCAGCTTCACCACACACTACATGGGAACAGCTTCCCTCTCTTTCTAGGTGAGCTTCATCACACACTATGGGAACAGCTTCCCTCTCTTTCTAGGTCAGCTTCACCACACACTATGGGAACAGCTTCCCTCTCTTTCTAGGTCAGCTTCACCACACACTATGGGAACAGCTTCCCTCTCTTTCTAGGTCAGCTTCACCACACACTATGGGAACAGCTTCCCTCTCTTTCTAGGTCAGCTTCATCACACACTATGGGAACAGCTTCCCTCTCTTTCTAGGTCAGCTTCATCACACACTATGGGAACAGCTTCCCTCTCTTTCTAGGTCAGCTTCACCACACACTATAGGAACAGCTTCAACATCTCCTCCTCTCCACTATGGAGTTTGGCTGTCACACCAGTGCAGGCTCTGCTGAGTGGCTGCTGCCTCCCCATACTTGTACAGCAATGCAAACCTCCTGAGCCACCCACCTGTCTCGTAGGATGCCATAACTCCGGATGGTCACTTCAGAGCGGATCCCGAGAGAGATCTCCTTAGTCCATTCTACTTACTCCTCGAGACACCATCTAGTTATACTTCTCTCTCTCTCTGTGCGTTGATGAACACTTGCATGGCCTAGGTAAGGAGGGTTTTATAAAGGCCACATGCCCACTACCTCACTCAAGGCAGTCGCATTGTGTGAGCTATTCAAGAGTGTGGTCTAATACACCCGCACATTCACACTTACACCATTCACATATACCCACACCTTCACTTACACACACACCTTCCTACACATAACTCTCTCTCACAGACCTCATGATTCCGAGCTGTCTGAGCTGTTATGCATGCAAGGAAGTTGTCAACAATTGTGGGTCTGCCACCAACAGAATTCTCCCCGCCCCCTCCCCCCTCCCTCCCCCTGTAACAGTCACGCCACATCTTGGCATAGTTGACACAGGCAATGACAACTGCTCTGTACCAGGTGCCTACAGGCAATGACAACTGCTATGTACCAGGTGCCTACAGGCAATGACAACTGCTATGTACCAGGTGCCTACAGGCAATGACAACTGCTCTGTACCAGGTGCTGTACAGGCAATGACAACTGCTCTGTACCAGGTGCTGTACTGGCAATGACAACTGCTCTGTACCAGGTGCCTACAGGCTGCTATGTACCAGGTGCTGTACAGGCAATGACAGCTGCTATGTACCAGGTGCTGTACAGGCAATGACAGCTGCTATGTACCAGGTGCCTACAGGCAATGACAACTGCTATGTACCAGGTGCCTACAGGCAATGACAACTGCTATGTACCAGGTGCCTACAGGCAATGACAACTGCTATGTACCAGGTGCCTACAGGCAATGACAACTGCTCTGTACCAGGTGCCTACAGGCAATGACAACTGCTATGTACCAGGTGCCTACAGGCAATGACAACTGCTCTGTACCAGGTGCCTACAGGCAATGACAGCTGCTCTGTACCAGGTGCCTACAGGCAATGACAACTGCTCTGTACCAGGTGCCTACAGGCAATGACAACTGCTCTGTACCAGGTGCCTACAGGCAATGACAACTGCTCTGTACCAGGTGCCTACAGGCAATGACAACTACTCTGTACCAGGCAATGACAACTGCTCTGTACCAGGTGCCTACAGGCAATGACAACTGCTATGTACCAGGTGCAATGACAGCTGCTCTGTACCAGGTGTAGTACAGGCAATGACAACTGCTCTGTACCAGGTGCTGTACAGGCAATGACAACTGCTCTGTACCAGGTGCTGTACAGGCAATGACAACTGCTCTGTACCAGGTGTAGTAAAGGCAACAACTGCTATGTACCAGGTGCTGTACAGGCAATGACAACTGCTATGTACCAGGTGTAGTACAGGCAATGACAACTGCTCTGTACCAGGTGCCTACAGGCAATGACAACTGCTCTGTACCAGGTGTAGTACAGGCAATGACAACTGCTCTGTACCAGCTGTAGTCCATACCATACGGATCAAAAGGTCTCACCTATTCTGCCACATTGCCATGGCATTCATGATCTTGTGCGGCGCTAGGTGGGTAGGCACGTGCTACTAATCTCAACATGTGCTACTATATATTGGTTGGCGTAGCATAGAGGAGTGCAGCTGGTTCAGCTCAACTATAAGTTGTGTTGGTGTGTTAGAGGTACAGAAACTAACAAGGCCTTTGTTGTGATCACATGCACCTCTAAACAATGCACACCCAGCAATATATTAAAGCATGCGTGTGTGTGTAACTTCATTTCCTCCATCTTGTTGCACTACTAGTTATGGACGGGGGGGGGGGGGGGGGGGCATGAAAGGGTCCAGAGGGGCTGTGGACTAGGGACAAACAATTCTCTTGTTACGGTTCTTTTGTGGAAGCTTATAAAGACTTAGAATGAACAAAATGACACGCCAGTTCTCTCTCCCTTACTGACCATGCAGCCAGTTCTCTCTCCCTCATATTCTAACTTGTAAATACTCTAACTTGTCCATACTGTAACTCGTTCATACTCTTAACTTGTCCATACTCTAACTCGTTCATACTCTGACTTGTTCATACTCTAACTTGTTCACACTCTAACTCGTCCATACTCCATATTCTAACTTGTCCATACTCTAACTTATCCATACTCTAACTTGTCCTTACTCTAACTCGTTTCATATTCTAACTTGTAAATACTCTAACTTGTCCATACTGTAACTCGTTCATACTCTTAACTTGTCCATACTTTAACTTGTTCATACTCTTAACTTGTCCATACTCTAACTTGTCCTTACTCTAACTCGGTTCATATTCTAACTTGTAAATACTCTAACTTGTCCATACTGTAACTCGTTTATACTCTTAACTTGTCCATACTCTACCTTGTTCATACTCTAACTTGTCCATACTGTAACTTGTCCTTACTCTAACTCGGTTCATATTCTAACTTGTCCATACTGTAACTCGTTCATACTCTTAACTTGTCCATACTCTAACTCGTTCATATTCTGACTTGTCCATACTCTAACTTATCCATACTCTAACTTGTCCTTACTCTAACTCAGTTCACATTCTAACTTGTAAATACTCTACCTTGTTCATACTCTAACTTGTCCATACTGTAACTCATTCATACTCTTAACTTGTTCATACTCTTAACTTGTCCATACTCTAACTTGTCCATACTGTAACTTGTCCTTACTCTAACTCGGTTCATATTCTAACTTGTAAATACTCTAACTTGTCCATACTGTAACTCGTTCATACTCTACCTTGTTCATACTCTTAACTTGTCCATACTCTAACTTGTCCATACTGTAACTTGTCCTTACTCTAACTCGGTTCATATTCTAACTTGTCCATACTGTAACTCGTTCATACTCTTAACTTGTCCATACTCTAACTCGTTCATATTCTGACTTGTCCATACTCTAACTTATCCATACTCTAACTTGTCCTTACTCTAACTCAGTTCACATTCTAACTTGTAAATACTCTACCTTGTTCATACTCTAACTTGTCCATACTGTAACTCGTTCATACTCTAACTTATCCATACTCTAACTTGTCCTTACTCTAACTCGGTTCATATTCTAACTTGTAAATACTCTAACTTGTCCATACTGTAACTCGTTCATACTCTTAACTTGTCCATACTCTAACTCGTTCATATTCTGACTTGTCCATACTCTACCTTGTTCATACTCTAACTTGTTCATACTCTTAACTTGTCCATACTCTAACTTGCAAGCAACTTGTTCTATGGACCACCAAGTAATAGCATTACTCCAATATGCAGCCTCAGTCAGAGAACTTCCGAGAAAGAAAACATTACTCACCCAAATTTAGCTCCAGACCACTAGCTGGCTAGCACTGCACAGGCAAACACACACATGTATGTCAACACTACACATGCACATACACGCACATCAAACACATCTACACCTTTGGTCTTAATCACCACAAATTTGCTCTACTCAGACTTGCAACTTGGTCCTTTCAACCATTGACCCTTGACAATTAATTTAATTATAACAACTAATGACCGCATGAAATAAAAATAACAATAATATAACAAAAATAATAAATGATTAATTAATACCCACACATGTAATACACACACATGTACATAATAATACTTATTTTAAGGATCGCTTGCATTCATTGAGGTAAGTAATCGCAAGCTCATGCATGCAAGTCATCATAGCTGGACAGCAAAGAAACCCGCCTAGGAGCATCTCCTTTCTCAAGAGTGAAGAGTGACTCCTGGCAACCATTGGTGCTTGTCCAGCCTTCCTCAGCAGAAGAGCTAAAGCAAATGAGCAGCTGGAGGCCCCAGGCCATGACTGCCGATTGTCAGCTGTTTTATTATTTTAGGCCCATTCTCCTCAAATCACAAGCACAGCTTTCTGATGAGTTCATAATGATTCAGCAGCTACCGGGCATGTGGGAGGGGATCAAGAATAATCCAATGTTGAGAATGTGTGGCTCATTCCTATGACTTTGTTTGGTGAACACTGTCTGTGTTTGCACTTGTACGGCTCGCAGGCCAATAGTCAGTACGTACGTAGCTTGGAGTTGTTCGTACTGCAACTAACTATCTACAAATCCTCCATCAGCATGGATGTTTCTGTGATGACCTCCGCTGGACACCCAACCCTCTCTCCTCACGTACCCATCACAACATATGATACCCATTGTACTCGTCACTGACTCCGCCCCCCCCACCCATCATACATACATGTCCTCCCATGGAGGCTCCTGTGATCCCCACTGGACCCATTCCCTGCTCCTCCATCCAGGCACGCAGCACCAGGCACTCCAGCATGAGGGCCAGCCCCATCACGAAGAGGTCAGACACATGCAGGAGCTGTGAGAAGGTCTGCCCCTTAGGCTTGCGGCTCCCATAGTACGGGTTCTCCAGGATGACAGCAGCCAGACCTTCCTTCTTCAGCAGCGGGAGTGCCGTCATCCTACGTCTGCGGTGGAAACCCTACACATCGAGACAAGTAGAATGCAGAAGAGGAATAGTAGCGTTCTCATCCTTGAACTCTGCAAGGGGAGTAACTAGAGAAGTTGACATGCTTGGCTATTCCTTGTGTGACCTAGTGTGACCTAATACAACACGATGTTCTCTTGAGTGCATCACCTCAAGAGGCAAGCACTGGTCGCGAACACGCGTGTATTTGCAGTGATCTGATTGGTAGTAGTGCAACACGTTTCTTGCTCACTTGCTCGCAGCATTTGTGCGTGTCAACACTTCCAATACTCGCCTTTGTAAAGTTCAAGTTGCAAAGTTCAAGGTGCACACATTATGCAGAGAGGAGGACTGTCACGTGACCTTCAGCGCATCACTATGGTGATGTGTGAGAGTACTCACATGATCTCCTGTGCCAGCGAGGTGGATATATGTGGGCACACGCTCTGTTCTCCAATCAGGTGGCACCAACAACTCGAACCTGAAATAAATAAATACACATAAGAACTCTGAGAGGAGAGGAGATGTCATGAAAAGGACGGGGAGGGGGGGGGGAGGGGTGGGGGTAAATGACCTTGCCACTCGAGCCTCAGAAGGTAGCAAGTCGGGGAAGAGAGTAGCCAGAGGAGAGAGGAAGCTACCAGCAAAGACAGAGCCCCAAGATGCCTTGGTGGTCTGTGCAAGTGAATAAGTGGGAGTGAGTGGGTGAGTTAGCAGTCTAGGGGGTTAATCAGCATTAGGAGAAGTGGATGTGCCGGAGCAAGCCTAGCACTGCACTATAATGCAGCTTCTATGGGGTTAACCAGATATCTGGAACATGCTTCACACCTACTATAATACACCCAATTAACTCTTATTAGGAGACATCTGAAGCAGGCCAACGCCTACTATAGTACAAGTGTTAGAAGACATCTGGACCTTGCCCACATCTACTATAATACAGTTGCTATGGGTTACCAGCACTAGGATATATCTGGAGCTTGCCCACATCTACTATAATACAGTTGCTATGGGTTACCAGCACTAGGATATATCTGGAGCTTGCCCACATCTACTATAATACAGTTGCTATGGGTTACCAGCACTAGGATATATCTGGAGCATGCCCACATCTACTATAATACAGTTGCTATGGGTTACCAGTACTAGGATATATCTGGAGCTTGCCCACGGCTACTATAATACAGTTGCTAGGGGTTACCAGTACTAGGATATATCTGGAGCTTGCCCACATCTATTATAATACAGTTGCTATGGGTTACCAGCACTAGGATATATCTGGAGCTTGCCCACATCTACTATAATACAGTTGCTAGGGGTTACCTGCACTAGGATATATCTGGAGCTTGCCCACATCTACTATAATACAGTTGCTAGGGGTTACCAGCACTAGGATATATCTGGAGCTTGCCCACATCTACTATAATACAGTAGCTATGGGTTACCAGCACTAGGATATATCTGGAGCTTGCCCACATCTACTATAATACAGTTGCTATGGGTTACCAGTACTAGGATATATCTGGAGCTTGCCCACATCTACTATAATACAGTTGCTAGGGGTTACCTGCACTAGGATATATCTGGAGCTTGCCCACATCTACTATAATACAGTAGCTATGGGTTACCAGCACTAGGATATATCTGGAGCTTGCCCACATCTACTATAATACAGTTACTATGGTTACCAGTACTAGGATATATCTGGAGCTTGCCCACATCTACTATAATACAGTTGCTATGGTTACCAGTACTAGGATATATCTGGAGCTTGCCCACATCTACTATAATACAGTAGCTATGGGGTTACCAGTACTAGGATATATCTGGAGCGTGCCCACATCTACTATAATACAGTAGCTATGGGGTTACCAGCACTAGGATATATCTGGAGCATGCCCACATCTACTATAATACAGTTGCTATGGTTACCAGTACTAGGATATATCTGGAGCTTGCCCACATCTACTATAATACAGTTGCTATGGGTTACCAGCACTAGGATATATCTGGAGCTTGCCCACATCTACTATAATACAGTTGCTATGGGTTACCAGCACTAGGATATATCTGGAGCTTGCCCACATCTACTATAATACAGTTGCTATGGGTTACCAGCACTAGGATATATCTGGAGCTTGCCCACATCTACTATAATACAGTTGCTATGGTTACCAGTACTGGATATATCTGGAGCTTGCCCACATCTACTATAATACAGTTGCTAGGGGTTACCAGCACTAGGATATATCTGGAGCTTGCCCACATCTACTATAATACAGTTGCTATGGGTTACCAGCACTAGGATATATCTGGAGCTTGCCCACATCTACTATAATACAGTTGCTATGGGTTACCAGTACTAGGATATATCTGGAGCTTGCCCACATCTACTACATGTATATAATACACAGCTTGCTTGCCACAATGAGTCTGAAGTGACTGGCTTGTTGTGCAAGTTCTCCAATTATGAATTATGTTCTGTTAATATTCCAACAAATGGCTCCATGAATCCATGACATGCATTCGTTTGTACTCCACTGTGCTATCTCTAACATTAGCGAAGAGTTAGACATGGCACGGGGACTGTCACATTCTGAAGCAGTTGTGGCTATTCTACCTATTCATGGAGTCCAAATATTCCGACACACGGGGCGGCCACAACCATCCTATAAGGAGAAGAAGATCCAGTAACTATAACTGTCTTTTATCGAAGAGGCAAGAGCCAAATGGCTCGAGAAGAAAGGCTAGAGAGAAAGGCTAGAGAGAAAGGCTAGACAGAAAGGCTAGACAGAAAGGTAGACAGAAAGGTTAGAGAGAAAGGCTAGAGAGAGGCTAGACAGAAAGGTTAGAGAGAAAGGCTAGAGAGAGGCTGGAAGACAGAAAGGTTAGAGAGAAAGGAGAGAGGCTAGACAGAAAGGCTAGAGAGAAAAACTAGACAAAAAGGCTAGAGAAAGGCTAGACAAAAAGGCTTGAGCAGAAAGACTAGACAGAAAGGCTAGAGAAAGGCTAGACAAAAAGGCTTGAGCAGAAAGACTAGACAAAAAGGCTAGAGAAAGGCTAGACAAAAAGGCTTGAACAGAAAGGCTAGACAGAAAGGCTAGAGAGAAAGGCTTGTAGTCTCACGCCGATAGATTATACAGAAGTGAACAGAAATTTGTTAATTGTAACGCACAATTAGAATGATGCATAAATGTTAAGGTCCCATCCATCTACATATACTGGAACCTACATACATGTATCTAATCTTGAACCCCTTCCTCCCCCCTCCTCTACATGTATCTAATATTGAACCCCTTCCTTCCCCCCTCCTCTACATGTATCTAATCTTGAACCCCTTCCTCCCCCTCCTCTACATGTATCTAATCTTGAACCCCCTCCTTACCCCTCCTCTACATGTATCTAATCTTAACCCCTTCCTTCACCCTCCTCTACATGTATCTAATCTTTAACCCCTTCCTCCCCCCTCCTCTACTGTATCTAATCTTGAACCCCTTCCTCCCCCCTCCTCTACATGTATCTAATCTTAACCCCTTGCCCCCTCCTCTACATGTATCTAATCTTGAACCCCTTCCTTCCCCCCTCCTCTACATGTATATAATCTTAACCCCTTGCCCCCTCCTCTACATGTATCTAATCTTGAACCCCTTCCTTCCCCCCTCCTCTACATGTATCTAATCTTAACCCCTTGCCCCCTCCTCTACATGTATCTAATCTTAACCCCTTGCCCCCTCCTCTACATGTATCTAATCTTGAATCCCTTCCTCCCCCCTCCTCTACATGTATCTAATCTTGAACCCCTTCCTCCCCCCTCCTCTACATGTATCTAATCTTAACCCCTTCCTTGCCCCCTCCTCTGCATGTATCTAATCTTGAACCCCTTTCTTCCCCCTCCTCTACATGTATCTAATCTTTAACCCCTTCCTCCCCCCTCCTCTACATGTATCTAATCTTAACCCCTTCCTCCCCCCTCCTCTACATGTATCTAATCTTTAACCCCCTCCTCTACATGTATCTAATCTTAACCCCTTCCTTCCCCCTCCTCTACATGTATCTAATATTGAACCCCCTCCTCTACATGTATCTAATCTTGAACCCCTTCCTCCCCCTCCTCTACATGTATCTAATCTTAACCCCTTCCTCCCCCCTCCTCTACATGTATCTAATCTTAACCCCTTCCTTACCCCTCCTCTACATGTATCTAATCTTAACCCCCTTCCTCCCCCTCCTCTACATGTATCTAATCTTGAACCCCCTCCTCTACATGTATCTAATATTGAACCCCTTCCTCCCCCCTCCTCCACATGTATCTAATCTTAACCCCTTCCTTCCCCACGACACTCACACTTCATTGCACTCTCTTCCTGGCAGCAAAATAAACTTGACCCCTACATCCAAATCCTACATGTGGTCTGGTAATTAATATGCACCACATGTTGCATAGTTTTAGGCTGTAGCACTGAGCACACGTTACTTTCCTAAGTTACAAGCCTCCCAAGCTTCCCATGGGAGGCTCTAATAAAGGGTGGACCATGGAAGGAATTCAACTGGAAGTGAGAGGTATATAATTTGCATGCTGACATATACAGCTGCCATGGCTATAGCTGAGGATATCCTATTGCAGAGGAGCATGGCTTCAGACTGTCCACTTAGTGGTGGACCCTGGTAACTAATGTAGTTGGCTTGCAGTTGCATTTTAAAATTGGATGGCCTCCAGCATCCAGAGGGTTAAGGCATCTGTGTGCACGTGGATGAAAGAGATGGCAGATCCAGCCCCTGGAGAAGTGCACCGGTGAGCCATGTGGGGAAGATCATATTCTATAACTTTTGCACTTCATTTGTGAAGATTCTAAAGGTTAATTAATGATGAAGCAGAACTACGTAAAGCTGAAAGAGAAATTTGAAAACAGAAAATGATCCACTCTTACGTGTGGCAAACCAGAAGCTAACAAGAGTGAACGAGTTAGTCCTAAGCCAGCAGTCAAAATCTCAAACCAGCGGTCAAAATCTCAAGCCAGCAGTCAAAAATCTCAAGCCAGCAGTCAAAATCTCAAGCCAGCAGTCAAAATCTCAAGCCAGCAGTCAAAATCTCAAGCCAGCAGTCAAAATCTCAAGCCAGCAGTCAAAATCTCAAGCCAGCAGTCAAAATCCCAAGCCAGCGGTCAAAATCTCAAGCCAGCAGTCAAAATCTCAAGCCAGCAGTCAAAATCTCAAGCCAGCGGTCAAAATCTCAAGCCAGCAGTCAAAATCTCAAGCCAGCAGTCAAAATCCCAAGCCAGCAGTCAAAATCTCAAGCCAGCAGTCAAAATCCCAAGCCAGCAGTCAAAATCCCAAGCCAGCAGTCAAAATCTCAAGCCAGCAGTCAAAATCTCAAGCCAGCAGTCAAAATCTCAAAATCTCAAGCCAGCAGTCAAAATCCCAAGCAAGCGGTCAAAATCCCAAGCCAGCGGTCAAAATCCCAAGCCAGCGGTCAAAATACCAAGCCAGTAGTCAAAATCCCAAGCAAGCGGTCAAAATCCCAAGCCAGCGGTCAAAGTCCCAAGCCAGCAGTCAAAATCCCAAGCCAGCAGTCAAAATCCCAAGCCAGCAGTCAAAATCCCAAGCAAGCAGTCAAAATCCCAAGCCAGCGGTTAAAGTAGTCCCAAGCCAGTGGTCAAAGTCCCAAGCCAGCGGTCAAAGTAGTCCTAAGCCAGCGGTCAAAGTAGTCCCAAGCCAGCAGTCAAAGTAGTCCCAAGCCAGCGGTCAAAGTAGTCCCAAGCCAGTGGTCAAAGTCCCAAGCCAGCGGTCAAAGTAGTCCCAAGCCAGCGGTCAAAGTAGTCCCAAGCCAGCGGTCAAAGTAGTCCCAAGCCAGCGGTCAAAGTAGTCCCAAGCCAGCGGTCAAAGTAGTCCCAAGCCAGCGGTCAAAGTAGTCCCAAGCCAGCGGTCAAAGTAGTCCCAAGCCAGCGGTCAAAGTAGTCCCAAGCCAGCGGTCAAAGTAGTCCCAAGCCAGCGGTCAAAGTAGTCCCAAGCCAGCGGTCAAAGTAGTCCCAAGCCAGCGGTCAAAGTAGTCCCAAGCCAGCGGTCAAAGTAGTCCCAAGCCAGCGGTCAAAGTAGTCCCAAGCCAGCGGTCAAAGTAGTCCCAAGCCAGCGGTCAAAGTAGTCCCAAGCCAGCGGTTAATACCTGAACACTGCACTTGCACAATTTTCGCTGGAGCTTATTAAGTGCCATGCCGGGAGTCAAAATCAGAAATGGGGTTGTCCTAACTTTAGAGCTGCTCAGTCTGGCCAAAGGTACCTCATGAATTTGTGATTGCAGTCCTATGCTTTGGGCGGCTCAGGTTTGGCATGGTGGCACCAAGTCAGTGCCAAGAGGGAGTGCATAGATAATGTCTTTTGAGCTGAACATAATGCTATGCAGCTCCCAATGAGGTAAGCCTGGAAGTGAGTTGCACCATTGGCTTCTTGTCACTGGAGTCACCAAATTAAAAGGCCACTAACGATGTGAAGGAGTGTATTTTGGGCATAATCTGTGCCGGTCAAGGACTGTTGCCCTCCACCCCCCTCCCACATACAACCATCACATAATGAACAGCTTTGGAGTAGTTTTTATTCATGCTCTGGAGCTCCAGTCGGACACACCTCTTTAAGCATTTTCATACACACACAAACGTTTGTTCAAACAAAAGAATTGTGATAGCCTTCATCGGAATCATTGTAATCTTGTTATGTTAACCGGAATCATTGTAATCTTGTTATGTTAACTGGAATCATTGTAATCTTGTTATGTTAACCGGAATCATTGTAATCTTGTCATGTTAACCGGAATCATTGTAATCTTGTCATGTTAACCGGAATCATTGTAATCTTGTTATGTTAACTGGAATCCGGAATCATTGTAATCTTGTTATGTTAGCTGAGAGTTAGTTGAAAAGAATTGTTATTTTTGATCTCCACTAGGACTTGTGGATCACAGCTATAGACTCCTGCGACATCTTCGCGGAATTTAGCAGCTGCCCGTCCCTATAGACTCCTGCGACTTCTTCGCGGAATTTAGCAGCTGCCCGTCCCTATAGCTGAAGTCATTTAGCTGGGTCAGTCCAGGAGGCTGGATCTGCAAAAAGCAATCATATCTCCACCTGCTTCGGATGTGTACATGGTCACCAAGTGAAGGTTGCGAGTTCTATGAACCTGTTCTTGCTCGTACACTAGCTGTGCCAATTGTAGTCTATACTGATGAAAACTTGTTCACTGCACTGTGGCAGCAAGATCATATTTCTATTGGCTAACCACTAATCAGTCTCTTTTCATTGTAGAACTTCATGGGGTGCTCTTAAAAGAGAAATCACTTGGGTATGTGTATGCACACCCTCCCCAACATCTTCCCACCTTCGTCCTGGAACACATTACTTAGGAGCATCCCTCCCTCCGCTGTGTAAAACTTCACCTGAGAGATGCATTTGTAGGATACTCCTAGCTCTCCGGGTATAATTTACAATTTGCAGAGATCCTACATGACTCTCCATGTCTAGTTTATACAGCTACTTGCCCTCACACTAAGACATCACACTAAGACATCGGCTGGTATGTTCTTACCTGATGAAGTGATACTGGGTGGCGATGGGGCTCCAGAGCAGCTGCACACTCTGTACGGTCCACTAGAATGGGATTGAACCTAGCTACACTGCAACAGCATAGCAGGCCCATATACACACAGCATCATAATGTAATATCACAGTGTAGTGAAAGTATGGGATGGGACGACGAGACTAAGTGAAAGGTGATGGTGTTCACATCCTTGAAGTAGAATATACCTTTCATAGGCGTGAGTGGGTCCCCAACCTTTAGAGAAGAACCTTACTGCTACCAAGATGCTTCTGTAAAATCTGTCTATGGCAGCCATGGGGGTCAATAGGTCGACATTTTTTGGTTTTTATTTTTTTATTTTGCGCTGCTGAATTAAAATTCTGGCGGAAGCAGATCGCATTGCAAATTAACAGCGTCATGAAAACAAGGGGAAAAAACCTTGCGAACTTTGTAACATGTTAATAACACTGCAGAAGTTGTACGTATTATGGCTGCATTGCAGTCTGTTACTGATTGCCTGCCGAACACCAGCACCCAAGTGTCCTGCATATCCTATTAGATACACATGCATAATAGGTCCTCGTAGATGACGAAACGCTACGTCACCAAAATTGAATGACTTCATTGGTGGCCAAACAGGTTGTGCGACTGTACGTGATACGCAAATTCTGAACAGGCTTAGAACTTTAAAGTTCCTAGATATCCTATCCTAATAGAAGGTATCTAGCTTTAGCCCTGCTGAAAATTGATTTAGACGTAGCTATTCAGTGTTACGGCACGGTTGTGGTACATGTTTAATTGTGCAGGCCTTGTTTGTTCTCTATCTACCTGTTAAACGGTCCTGCTGGACCAGACCTGCATCCCACTTCAAGTAACTCTCTGTTGTCATGGTAAGTGGCTATGGCAGTGCAGTGTGAATTGTGAGTAAAGGTCCACACTTCAGGTGTGCGATGTGCAAGCAGATTGTTCAGGGGTATCAAATAAGTATGCTCAGTGTGTACTTATACATTATAGCATGTGGTAATTCTGTACATGTGTGGAGCTGGGTAAAAGCAAACGAGCTTGCTATAACTTAATACCAATTAGGTAAGTGTGTTTAATGTGTTTGACCAAGTTACAAAAAAAATCATGCTTTTGTGTCATTACAGACTACACAGTAGCTTATTATCCACCCAGCCAGATCTGTACAGTTATCTGCCTATTTCTGCCAGTTTGCCAGTGCAAACCAATTGGCTGGCTTAAGTAAATCATCATAACTTAGTTGTTGTCAAGACAAGGTGAAGGCAAGGACTACCTTGGGGGCATGTGATGTGATGTAATCATTGCATGTGTTAATATGTGATAATGATTGTGGTGCACAGGTTTGGAGGTGTGCACCATGGCTAATAGTGGAGGTGTGCACCACGGCTAGTAGTGGAGGTGTGCACCACGGCTAGTAGTGGAGGTGTGCACCACGGCTAGTAGTGGAGGTGTGCACCACGGCTGGTAGTGGAGGTGTGTACCACGGCTAGTAGTGCAGGTGTGCACCACGGCTAGTAGTGGAGGTGTGCACCGCGGCTAGTAGTGTAGGTGTGCACCACGGCTAGTAGTGGAGGTGTGCACCACGGCTAGTAGTGCAGGTGTGCACCACGGCTGGTAGTGGAGGTGTGTACCACGGCTAGTAGTGCCACGGCTAGTAGTGCAGGTGTGCACCACGGCTAGTAGTGGAGGTGTGCACCACGGCTAGTAGTGCAGGTGTGCACCACGGCTGGTAGTGGAGGTGTGTACCACGGCTAGTAGTGCCACGGCTAGTAGTGCAGGTGTGCACCACGGCTAGTAGTGGAGGTGTGCACCGCGGCTAGTAGTGGAGGTGTGCACCACGGCTAGTAGTGGAGGTGTGCACCGCGGGAGGTGTGCACCGCGGCTAGTAGTGGAGGTGTGCACCACGGCTAGTAGTGCCACGGCTAGTAGTGGAGGTGTGCACCACGGCTAGTAGTGCCACGTCTAGTAGTGGAGGTGTGGCTAGTAGTGGAGGTGTGGCTAGTAGTGCAGGTGTGCACCGCGGCTAGTAGTGGAGGTGTGGCTAGTAGTCGAGGTGTGCACCGCGGCTAGTAGTGCTAGTAGTGGAGGTGTGGCTAGTAGTCGAGGTGTGCACCGCGGCTAGTAGTGCTAGTAGTGGAGGTGTGGCTAGTAGTGGAGGTGTGCACCACGGCTAGTAGTCGAGGTGTGCACCACGGCTGGTAGTGGAGGTGTGTACCACGGCTAGTAGTGCCACGGCTAGTAGTGCAGGTGTGCACCACGGCTAGTAGTGGAGGTGTGCACCGCGGGAGGTGTGCACCGCGGCTAGTAGTGGAGGTGTGCACCGCGGCTAGTAGTGCCACGTCTAGTAGTGGAGGTGTGGCTAGTAGTGGAGGTGTGCACCGCGGCTAGTAGTGGAGGTGTGCACCGCGGCTAGTAGTGCCACGGCTAGTAGTGTAGGTGTGTACCACGGCTAGTAGTGCCACGGCTAGTAGTGCAGGTGTGCACCACGGCTAGTAGTGGAGGTGTGCACCACGGCTGGTAGTGGAGGTGTGCACCACGGCTGGTAGTGGAGGTGTGTACCACGGCTAGTAGTGCCACGTCTAGTAGTGGAGGTGTGGCTAGTAGTGGAGGTGTGCACCACGGCTGGTAGTGGAGGTGTGTACCACGGCTAGTAGTGCCACGGCTAGTAGTGCAGGTGTGCACCACGGCTGGTAGTGGAGGTGTGCACCGCGGCTAGTAGTGGAGGTGTGCACCACGGCTAGTAGTGGAGGTGTGCACCACGGCTAGTAGTGGAGGTGTGCACCACGGCTAGTAGCAGAGGTGTGCACCACAGCTAGTAGTGGAGGTGTGCACCACGGCTAGTAGTGGAGGTGTGCACCGCGGCTAGTAGTGGAGGTGTGCACCACAGCTAGTAGTGGAGGTGTGCACCACGGCTAGTAGTGGAGGTGTGCACCGCGGCTAGTAGTGGAGGTGTGCACCACAGCTAGTAGTGGAGGTGTGCACCACGGCTAGTAGTGGAGGTGTGCACCACGGCTAGTAGTGGAGGTGTGCACCACGGCTAGTAGCAGAGGTGTGCACCACAGCTAGTAGTGGAGGTGTGCACCACGGCTAGTAGTGGAGGTGTGCACCGCGGCTAGTAGTGGAGGTGTGCACCACAGCTAGTAGTGGAGGTGTGCACCACGGCTGGTAGTGGAGGTGTGTACCACAGCTAGTAGTGCCACGGCTAGTAGTGCAGGTGTGCACCACGGCTAGTAGTGCAGGTGTGCACCACGGCTAGTAGTGGAGGTGTGGCTAGTAGTAGAGGTGTGCACCACGGCTAGTAGTGGAGGTGTGCCAGTGACTTATTCCTGGTGTGTGAATATTCCTGGTGTGAATATTCCTGGTGTGTGCTGGTGTGTGAATATTAAAATTTCCCGAGGGGAGGTGGGTAGGGTCTATAGCTAATTAACTTTGTAGAGTTCAGTGTGGAATACATAACCTTTCCCGCTTCAAGTGCTTCAAGTGTTTTGTTAAAATAAAATAAAATGTATATTTTTCTTTGTTAGCCTCTTAATTAATGACTTCCCTAGTCCTACATTCTCACCTAACTGAGCAACATTCTCGCCTAACTGAGCAACATTCTCACCTAACTGAGCAACCCAAGTGGCTAACAAGGCAGTAGAGTAGAAAATTATCTTCCAAGACAGCTTGATGGCTGACAATTTGTGAATGATGGCAAATCTACTTTCATCTTGGTCTTGAAAACATGATAATTATGAGTTCCTTTTAAGATAGTAATTATGAGTTCCTTTTAAGATAAGCATCTGAATATCATTAGCATTTTCTAGACATGTAGAGGGAGGGAGAGATTTAACAGACAATTGATATGACTTGATCATCTTTGCACATGGCTGGCGCAGAGTAAATGTACATAAGTTTTGGTATCGTCCCCCCTTTTCAACTATTAATGATTTAATCTTCAAAATGCTGAGTCCCTTGGGGCCATCGCACCTCATGCAGTGCAGTACAAAAATAGATAGAGAATAATGACAGTAAATGAGCTAGTCCTGTAATAAACACTAGGACAGATAAACATTAAGTTAATGTCAACTATCCTCTAAAAGCTAACTTTCGGAAACCAACTCTGTTGCCTTAGCTGCTGGCTATGTGCTGTAAGGAAGCAAAGGGTGTTGTGTGATTTCCTCACCTTTGATCTTAGGAGGGGTGTCGGGTAGTGTGGGGCTAGAGTTCCACACACACACTGTCTCACTGCACGTCCACACACTCTCCACACACTGTTCCCTCACTGCACCTCCACACACTGTTCCCTCACTGCACCTCCACACCCCTCACTGCACTCTCCACACACTCTCCACACACTGTTCCATCACTGCACGTCCACACACTATTCCATCACTGCACCTCCACACACTGTTCCCTCATTGCACCTCCACACACTGTTCCCTACTGCACCTCCACACACTGTTCCCTCACTGCACCTCCACACACTGTTCCCTCACTGCACCTCCACACACTCTGCACCTCCACACACTCTCCACACACTCCACACACTCCACACACTCTCCACACACTGTTCCATCACTGCACCTCCACTTTCCTCACTGCACCTCCACACACTGTTCCATCACTGCACCTCCACACACTCTCCACACACTCTCCACACACTGTTCCCTCACTGCACCTCCACACACTGTTACTTCATTCTTGTGAATATCTACAGTATGGGTTTGTGAATTCTGCGTTGGAGAAGCTCATTAAGAGAAGGTTTGGCGTTGACAAATGGGAAGAAATAAGGTAAGTCTTTGTCAAGGGAGGAAGTGAATTACTATTGATATAAATTACAGTTGAGGGTGGATGGGTCTTGCAGAAGTTTAGT
The DNA here is from genome assembly GCA_028752905.1 of Cladorhizidae sp. MBARI D1340-BT2. Classification (NCBI taxonomy): domain Eukaryota; kingdom Metazoa; phylum Porifera; class Demospongiae; order Poecilosclerida; family Cladorhizidae; species Cladorhizidae sp. MBARI D1340-BT2. The sequence goes on along the minus strand of JAQNBH010000017.1, from coordinate 2,362,531 downwards.
GGCCATGCTTGCATGTAGCCCACTTGCTGCCCACATGTAGACCACGTGGTCAATGTGCTGGCTATGTATAGCCCGCATATGACAACAGAGTTCAAGGTACACTTTAAGAAGTAGTTGTGCCTAATTAATTTGGTCTAGAGGTATACATCTACAAGGTCATCAACATATGTCATGTGTGTGCTGAGGTAGCACAGTTGTAGCCAGACAAGAATACCTGTCAAGCGGGCATCCTTTTCTAGTGTGTGTGGTGTGTGTGTGTGGTGCGTGTGTGTGGTGTGTGTGTGCGTATACAGTGTGACCTCCCTTGTCAGGCCTAGACTCTCATACCCAACCCTTTGCCTCTTACACAGGCTGGAGAGGGAAAGTGTCTGGTACGCTAACACGGAGAGCATTTTCTTTGAGTGGACTACATTTTTGTTGTGTTTGTCACGTCAGCACTGCACAGAATCTCGAGTGGTTTCGTCACAAACAGTACCCTCAAAGGAAATGCTCTCTGCGTTAGCGTACCAGACACTTTCCCTCTCCAGCCCCTGTGTAAAAGAGGCAAAGGGTCATCAAACAAGACTATATCGGACTCCCTCAACCTTGGTACTCTCTCTAGTAGGCATCTTCCTAAAAGATAAATAGAACTTTCCACGACAAAATAGATTTGTCCCCCAAATCCAGATCCTGCCTGTATTCGGGTAATGACAGCAAGTATAAGTGGATGGCAAAGTTATTTCTGAGTTGTTGAACCCTGCTGGGGACAGGAAAGTTCCTCTGCAAACACGCAAGAACAAAATTTCTGCTTAAAAACAAATGACTTGATTGCATTGACCTTAAAAATGGGGAGGAAACACAGGAACACAGGGCTGACCCCGCGGAGACCGCAAGCAGATACACAGGAACACAGGGCTGACCCCGCAGAGACCGCAAGCAGATAGACCACCCTTAAACCATGTGCACCAGCATTGTGTTAGTGAATGTGATTTTAAGTGGTAAAGAGTTGTGGTTGTGGTCTACATGGGTGTGGTCTACATGGGCACAGTCTTGTTTGCTAAACGGGTTAATCCAATCGAGTAGTTAAAAAAACAACAGTTTTGGTCCTGTTTCAGGTTGTTGTTGTTATTGCTGTTGATTTGGTTGGTTTGATTTGGTTGGTTGGTTTCGTGTATTATTTTTGAGCAGTGGAGGACAACATTAATCAAGTCAAAGTTCTAAAGAGGCAAACTCTGTGCTGCTTGGTCTCCTTGACTTTTAAACATTTTTTCTAACTTCTTTGTGTGGTTCTATGCATATATTTTAGCGTCGCATGTCGTGCTGCTCGTGTCGATTGCACCCATGTAGAATCAGCTTCAGCCTCCTGGAGACTTGTAACCAGACAGCAAATGTTTGGTGGAGACAGCTAATGGTTGGTAGGGACAGAAAATGTTTGGTAGAGACAGCTAATGGTTGGTAGAGACAGAAAATGTTTGGTAGAGACAGCTAATGTTTAGTAGAGACAGCAAATGTTTAGTAGAGACAGAAAATGTTTGACAGAAAATGTTTGGTAGAGACAGCTAATGTTTAGTAGAGACAGCAAATGTTTGGTAGAGACAGCAAATGTTTGGTAGAGACAGCAAATGTTTAGTAGAGACAGAAAATGTTTAGTAAAGACAGCTAATGTTTAGTAGAGACAGAAAATGTTTAGTAGAGACAGCTAATGTTTGGTAGAGACAGCAAATGTTTAGTAGAGACAGCTAATGTTTGGTAGAGACAGCAAATGTTTGGTAGAGACAGAAAATGTTTGGTAGAGACAGCAAATGTTTAGTAGAGACAGAAAATGTTTGGTAGAGACAGAAAACGTTTGGTAGAGACAGCTAATGTTTGGTAGAGACAGCTAATGTTTGGTAGAGACAGCAAATGTTTGGTAGAGACAGCTAATGTTTGGTAGAGACAGCTAATGTTTGGTAGAGACAGCTAATGTTTGGTAGAGACAGAAAATGTTTGGTAGAGACAGCTAATGTTTAGTAGAGACAGCAAATGTTTGGTAGAGACAGAAAATGTTTGGTAGAGACAGAAAATGTTTGGTAGAGACAGCTAATGTTTGGTAGAGACAGCTAATGTTTGGTAGAGACAGCAAATGTTTAGTAGAGACAGCTAATGTTTGGTAGAGACAGCTAATGTTTGGTAGAGACAGCTAATGTTTGGTAGAGACAGCAAATGTTTAGTAGAGACAGCTAATGTTTGGTAGAGACAGAAAATGTTTGGTAGAGACAGCAAATGTTTGGTAGAGACAGCTAATGTTTGGTAGAGACAGAAAATGTTTGGTAGAGACAGCTAATGTTTAGTAGAGACAGCAAATGTTTGGTAGAGACAGCTAATGTTTGGTAGAGACAGCTAATGTTTGGTAGAGACAGCAAATGTTTGGTAGAGACAGAAAATGTTTGGTAGAGACAGCAAATGTTTGGTAGAGACAGCAAATGTTTGGTAGAGACAGCAAATGTTTGGTAGAGACAGCTAATGTTTAGTAGAGACAGCAAATGTTTGGTAGAGACAGCTAATGTTTGGTAGAGACAGCAAATGTTTAGTAGAGACAGCTAATGTTTGGTAGAGACAGCAAATGTTTGGTAGAGACAGCAAATGTTTAGTAGAGACAGAAAATGTTTGGTAGAGACAGCAAATGTTTGGTAGAGACAGAAAATGTTTGGTAGAGACAGCAAATGTTTGGTAGAGACAGCTAATGTTTGGTAGAGACAGCAAATGTTTGGTAGAGACAGCTAATGTTTGGTAGAGACAGCTAATGTTTGGTAGAGACAACAAATGTTTGGTAGAGACAGCAAATGTTTGGTAGAGACAGCTAATGTTTGGTAGAGACAGCTAATGTTTGGTAGAGACAGCTAGAGACAGCTAATGTTTAGTAGAGACAGCAAATGTTTGGTAGAGACAGCAAATGTTTGGTAGAGACAGCTAATGTTTAGTAGAGACAGCAAATGTTTGGTAGAGACAGCAAATGTTTGGTAGAGACAGCTAATGTTTGGTAGAGACAGCAAATGTTTGGTAGAGACAGCAAATGTTTGGTAGAGACAGCAAATGTTTAGTAGAGACAGCTAATGTTTGGTAGAGACAGCAAATGTTTGGTAGAGACAGCTAATGTTTGGTAGAGACAACAAATGTTTGGTAGAGACAGCTAATGTTTGGTAGAGACAGCAAATGTTTAGTAGAGACAGCAAATGTTTGGTAGAGACAGCTAATGTTTGGTAGAGACAGCAAATGTTTAGTAGAGACAGCAAATGTTTGGTAGAGACAGCTAATGTTTGGTAGAGACAGCAAATGTTTGGTAGAGACAGCAAATGTTTGGTAGAGACAGCAAATGTTTAGTAGAGACAGCAAATGTTTGGTAGAGACAGCAAATGTTTGGTAGAGACAGCAAATGTTTAGTCGAGACAGCTAATGTTTGGTAGAGACAGCTAATGTTTGGTAGAGACAGAAAATGTTTGGTAGAGACAGCTAATGGTTGGTAGAGACAGAAAATGTTTGGTAGAGACAGCAAATGTTTAGTAGAGACAGAAAATGTTTGGTAGAGACAGAAAATGTTTGGTAGAGACAGCTAATGTTTGGTAGAGACAGCAAATGTTTGGTAGAGACAGCTAAGGTTGGTAGAGACAGCTAATGTTTGGTAGAGACAGCTAATGTTTGGTAGAGACAGCTAATGTTTGGTAGAGACAGCTAATGTTTGGTAGAGACAGCTAGAGACAGCTAATGTTTAGTAGAGACAGCAAATGTTTGGTAGAGACAGCTAATGTTTGGTAGAGACAGCAAATGTTTGGTAGAGGCAGCTAATGTTTGGTAGAGACAGCAAATGTTTAGTAGAGACAGCTAATGTTTGGTAGAGACAGCTAATGTTTGGTAGAGACAGCAAATGTTTGGTAGAGACAGCTAATGTTTGGTAGAGACAGCTAATGTTTGGTAGAGACAGCAAATGTTTGGTAGAGACAGAAAATGTTTAGTAGAGACAGCAAATGTTTGGTAGAGACAGCTAATGTTTGGTAGAGACAGCAAATGTTTGGTAGAGACAGCAAATGTTTGGTAGAGACAGCAAATGTTTAGTAGAGACAGCTAATGTTTGGTAGAGACAGCTAATGTTTGGTAGAGACAGAAAATGTTTGGTAGAGACAGCAAATGTTTGGTAGAGACAGCTAATGTTTGGTAGAGACAGCAAATGTTTGGTAGAGACAGCTAATGTTTGGTAGAGACAGCAAATGTTTGGTAGAGACAGCAAATGTTTGGTAGAGACAGCTAATGTTTGGTAGAGACAGCAAATGTTTGGTAGAGACAGAAAATGTTTGGTAGAGGCAGCTAATGGTTGGTAGAGACAGCAAATGTTTGGTAGAGACAGAAAATGTTTGGTAGAGACAGCTAATGTTTGGTAGAGACAGCAAATGTTTGGTAGAGACAGCTAATGTTTGGTAGAGACAGCAAATGTTTAGTAGAGACAGCTAATGTTTGGTAGAGACAGCAAATGTTTAGTAGAGACAGCAAATGTTTGGTAGAGACAGCAAATGTTTGGTAGAGACAGCAAATGGGACAGCAAATGTTTGGTGGGGGACCATCTACATCCTTCTTCAACAGTTCTTTCATTCAAACAGATTTGACAGCACGTGGCTAGCTACAGTGCATCATCGGATAACACTCAAATCCTTTGTTGTGCATTCGAGAAACAGATTAGTCCGTGAAGGGCATTGGAACATTTGGAGTCCTGCGGGACTAGAAGTTCCATGAAGGTCAAAGTTATGTCGGGGTAAACAGAGGTAGATGACCCTTGAAGATAAATTTCAAGGTGCTTTCTCCCCACACACTTTGTGTTTTGTTGTTGTTAACTGCTGAGGGATTCAAGGCCTGTTGGGAGTTTGTTTGAGCTAATGACAACCCTAACCATTTAGGTAGCTAAGAAGCTGAAGCTGCCAATATTTAATTTTAACTGAGATATGAGGTTTGGTTTTTCGTGGTTTTGCATCTGCCATTTTAAAAAGTGGGTCAAACCAACATAGGGGGTTCAGTGTTCTCATGGTTTCATAGGGGGTTCAGTGTTCTCATGGTTTCATAGGGGGTTCAGTGTTGAGAGTGGGAAAAAAGAAGCGACTCTGTAGGTGACAAGTAAGTGCCAAGCCTCAGTCTCCCCCAGACACTATACCATCTCCCCAAGCTCAAGTCAGCCTGCCGTGTTGTGGCACTTGCTCTTCACAAGATTCGCTAAGCTCTACCTTGTTAGAGTTGTGTGAGGCAATTCGACCTGTGGCACTCAGCTGATGTAGACCTTCCTAGGCCTACGGTTATGTTTTCGGCCGAGTGAACACGCCACACCTTGCCCATCTTCCAACTCTAACATCCAGGGAAAGTTCAACTTCGATTTTTTTATCAATGCCAGCCTTCCTGTGCTTGTTGAGCTCTGCTAGGAACACCCTCGTCTGGCATCCACAGGCATCCACGTTAGGGCAAGTCTCTGTTGTCTGGCATCCACGCTAGGGCAAGTCTCTGTTGTCTGGCATCCACGCTAGGGCAAGTCTCTGTTGTCTGGCATCCACGCTAGGGCAAGTCTCTGTTGTCTGGCATCCATGCTAGGGCAAGTCTCTGTTGTCTGGCATCCACGCTAGGGCAAGTCTCTGTTGTCTGGCATCCACACTAGGGCAAGTCTCTGTCGCGAGACGGGAGCTACTGTGGAGCTGCAAAATTTTCACCAAAACCACACCCATAATATGTATAAATGAAATTCTATTGCATTATCAATTTGACAAATACAAACTTTAAACTTTAAACTAGTACACGATGGTAAGCCGATATGCCTTCAATTTCAAAGGGATATTAGGCTGATTGCTTAAAATGCTCTGGAGAGAACACTGGAGTTGCAGCACACTCCCCAACAGCAAATATTCACACACGCACACACGCACACACACACACATGCATACATGCACATACACACACACACACACACACCACAGTAAAAACAGATTGCTAATGGGCATCTCTGTGGAGCACTTACTTACTTGCCTGTTGGTCTAGCCTCTATTGGATTAGCGCTGATCGTGACTGCAGCCTCCTCCTCAGCCCCATAGTTGGTGATTCTTCCATTGCTGATGCTAGTCAAATTTGTAGTTCTGAAAGTCATGACAGCCTCTCTGCAGCAAGTCAACATTTGGCCGGCCCTAGTAGAAATATGGCATGCAGTCAGTTTGACTTGGGCACGGAGTACTAGATGGTATAAATTAGTGTACTTACAAGGACGTCCAAAAATGGACGAGTCTCCTCAGGTGTGGAATGCTGGTTTATAGAGTAAATATGTCTACACTAGGTCTACTCTAACTGCACGACTCTCTATATTGGGATGACCGCATTTAATAGTTATGTAACGCCAAAATGCCAGAAAAGAAGAGCTTGACTCGTTATCTCAGCTAAAACTCACTTGTCTTCAGCAGTTTTTTTTCATAAAAAATAAAATAAAATAAAATTTACAACTGGGGGGGGGGGGGGGGGGGGAGGGAGGGGGGTTCTTCAAGGTCCATAGCCACACACGATCCTTGTGTCACGGGTCTCTCCTTATATACCCTGGGACCAGGAGACTCAAGAGTTATTTGAGAATTGTCTTTTCCCATCAGCTGCATCATAAACTTGCAGTCTGCAGGGCTCACCCATCGTGCCTCCTTGTCCCCTCTGTATCACTGTCTATTGTGTTGCTTGTGACTTGCAATTAACAAAACAAAACACCCCACAAACTACAGAGCATCTTTAGTAGTCACCATTTCATTGTAGTGCAGTTATATCAAAATCATTAATGACCACACTGACGTGGGCATAGCAAGGATGAAATCACATGATGACAATAATCGACAGCAGAAGCTCTGAGCTGGACCAGACAAGCTGCTAGTGGGCCACGAAAACTCGACGAGAGCAGGATATTGGTAACCTTGGCTGCAAGGATGGAGAAAAGAGCAGAAATAAGTTTAAACACAGAAGTTTAGGTCGACAAGTAATAACTCTAACTCAGGCCACCTTTTATAGAGATGATGGCCTAGCAGTATGGATACTCAACAGACAAAACTCTATAGCTCAATTGGAAAGCCTACTTTTAGCTTGTGTCCATCATTGATGTCTTAATCACACGTCTTTTTCTAGATAGCTGGAGTCTGTTGGCATCTTTGTCCATCTAAACAGATATGCTCTCTCCTGGCATCTCACTCGGTCTCATCAGCCTATCTATATATGTATGGCTGCTCAGCTTTCCTGTTCTCTGTCTGACATGTTCACTTTGTTTCTTCCGTCTCATTGATGCTGCCCATAGCCACTGGATTAGCTCATGAAGTATGCTGTTTCCCAACATGTCTACTTCCTTAGCTTTGCTTGATATTACTGCTCCACTTTCCTGTTCTTCCTTGGCATGTCCATTTCCTTTCAGCCAGTGTTAATGTAGTCAACACTGCTAAAATATTTCCGCTTTCTTCTGCAAATTTATTTTTGTTATTTGCTTTCATCTCTCACCTTTTGTCATGTCAGAGTTTCCTCCTCTCTATTTAAAACTGGATTGTGCTGTTGCCCTGACTCCTGCTTGTCTTGCCTGTGCTGTTGCCCTGACTCCTGCTTGTCTTGCCTGTGCTGTTGCCCTGACTCCTGCCTGTGCTGTTGCCTTGACTCCTGCTTGTCTTGCCTGTGCTGTTGCCCTGTCTCCTGCTTGTCTTGCCTGTGCTGTTGCCTTGACTCCTGCTTGTCTTGCCTGTGCTGTTGCCCTGACTCCTGCTTGTCTTGCCTGTGCTGTTGCCCTGACTCCTGCTTGTCTTGCCTGTGCTGTTGCCTTGACTCCTGCTTGTCTTGCCTGTGCTGTTGCCTTGACTCCTGCTTGTCTTGGCTGTCACAGTGTCCCCTCAATATGTTTCTCACATTCCTCATGGTAGGTAGTTGAGCTGTTTTCTGCTGGCTACTCCAGCTTCAGGCTTCGTCTTATGCTGCCCCTAGCTAGGCACATGTGTAGTGGCCATTCCTAGATAGGCACAAGTATAGTGGCTATCCCTAGATAAGCACAAGTGTAGTGGCATAGGCACAAGTATAGTGCTGTCCCTAGATAGGCACAAGTGTAGTGGCTGCAGGCACATGTGCAGTGGCTGCCCCTAGATAGCACAAGTGTAGTGGTTGCCCCTAGATATAGTGGCTATCCCTAGCTGCAGGCACATGTGTAGTGGCTGCCCCTAGATAGCACAAGTGTAGTGGCTATTCCTAGATAGGCACAAGTGTAGTGGCTGTCCCTAGATAGGCACAAGTGTAGTGGCTATCCCTAGCTAGGCACAAGTGTAGTGGCTGCCCCTAGATAGCACAAGTGTAGTGGCTATCCCTAGCTAGGCACATGTGTAGTGGCTATCCCTAGCTAGGTACAAGTGTATGGCTATCCCTAGCTAGGCACAAGTGTAGTGGCTATCCCTAGCTGCAGGCACATGTGTAGTGGCTGCCCCTAGATAGCACAAGTGTAGTGGCTATCCCTAGCTAGGCACATGTGTAGTGGCTATCCCTAGCTAGGTACAAGTGTAGTGGCTATCCCTAGCTAGGCACAAGTGTAGTGGCTATCCCTAGCTGCAGGCACATGTGTAGTGGCTGCCCCTAGATAGCACAAGTGTAGTGGCTATCCCTAGCTAGGCACAAGTATAGTGGCTATCCCTAGCTAGGCACAAGTGTAGCGGCTATCCCTAGCTGCAGGCACATGTGTAGTGGCTATCCCTAGCTGCAGGCACATGTGTAGTGGCTATCCCTAGATAGGCACAAGTATAGTGGCTATCCCTAGCTAGGCACAAGTGTAGTGGCTATCCCTAGCTGCAGGCACATGTGTAGTGGCTGCCCCTAGATAGTCACATGTGTAGTGGCTGCCCCTAGATAGTCACATGTGTAGTGGCTGCCCCTAGATAGGCACAAGTGTAGTGGCTATCCCTAGCTGCAGGCACATGTGTAGTGGCTGCCCCTAGATAGTCACATGTGTAGTGGCTGCCCCTAGATAGTCACATGTGTAGTGGCTGCCCCTAGATAGGCACAAGTGTAGTGGCTATCCCTAGCTGCAGGCACATGTGTAGTGGCTGCCCCTAGCTAGGCACGTGTCTAGTGTCTATGCTCCACACATTGTGGGCGGATGATGATGACTACTCTCCTGTCATTATCTGCACACGTATTATATGTGCATTCTAGGATCAATTCCTCATAGATAGATAGGTAGATAGAGTGATATATTGAGTGATATATAGATGCAGGGTTTCCTTTAGAATTGTTTGTGTGAGGGGGTTTGTGAACTATACATTTACTGGGGTGTGTGTGTGGGGGGGTGCTGATGTGGAGAACCTTATCAATCACCCCCCCCCCCCACATCTTGAATGAATTGACAAGGCAGCTCCAACACTATTTCTTGGCATTTGGTGTTAGAAGAGAAGAAATAGTCCTTTCAAGAGTGGGGGATAAGATCAGGATGGACATAGCTAGTTTACGCTTGTTGTAAAGGGCAAAGGTTATTGAAGTGGGTGTGCTATAAAATGGTAGGTCATATTTGTTCATGTCTGTCTGTAGCATGGACTGTGCACTTTTCATCTCCTCTTCGTGTCCTTCCTTCCTTCTCTCTGTTTCACCATTGTTTTCCATTCCTTGTCATGTCCTCCTATCTCTCCTTCCTTGCTTCCTTTCCCCCTCTCCTTCTTCCACACTGCTCCCTCCTTTCTCCTCTACCCTTCTCCTTTCAGGACACACGCCAAACTCTTCTTGGGAGACCAAGACTCCTTTCATGTGAATCATGTCTACAATGACGATGACACATATTCTATGGTGTATGCTGCCTCAGACATCCTCGGTGAGTGTACAGACTTACCTCATTTCCACTTACACACTCTCTTATCTCTCTCTCTCTCTCAGTGCACACACTTGTATAATCCTACCACTACATCCTAGTTGGTGTGTAGTCCTACCTGTACTGCCATGCTAGTTGGTGTGTAGTCCTGCCTGTACTGCCATGCTAGTTGGTGTGTAGTCCTACCTGTACTGCCATGCTAGTTGGTGTGTAGTCCTACCTGTACTGCCATGCTAGTTGGTGTGTAGTCCTACCTGTACTACCATGCTAGTTGGTGTGTAGTCCTACCTGTACTACCATGCTAGTTGGTGTGTAGTCCTACCTGTACTGTCATGCTAGTTGGTGTGTAGTCCTACCTGTACTGCCATGCTAGTTGGTGTGCAGTCCTACCTGTACTGCCATGCTAGTTGGTGTGTAGTCCTACCTGTACTGCCATGCTAGTTGGTGTGTAGTCCTACCTGTACTGCCATGCTAGTTGGTGTGTAGTCCTACCTGTACTGCCATGCTAGTTGGTGTGTAGTCCTACCTGTACTGCCATGCTAGTTGGTGTGTAGTCCTACCTGTACTGCCATGCTAGTTGGTGTGTAGTCCTACCTGTACTGCCATGCTAGTTGGTGTGTAGTCCTACCTGTACTACCATGCTAGTTGGTGTGTAGTCCTACCTGTACTGTCATGCTAGTTGGTGTGTAGTCCTACCTGTACTGCCATGCTAGTTGGTGTGTAGTCCTACCTCTACTGCCATGCTAGTTAGTGTGTAGTCCTACCTGTACTGCCATGCTAGTTGTGTGTAGTCCTACCTGTACTGCCATGCTAGTTGGTGTGTAGTCCTACCTGTACTGCCATGCTAGTTAGTGTGTGTACTGCCATGCTAGTTGGTGTGTAGTCCTACCTGTACTGCCATGCTAGTTAGTGTGTGTACTGCCATGCTAGTTGGTGTGTAGTCCTACCTGTACTGCCATGCTAGTTGGTGTGTAGTCCTACCTGTACTGTCATGCTAGTTGGTGTGTAGTCCTACCTGTACTACCATGCTAGTTGGTGTGCAGTCCTACCTGTAATGCCATGCTAGTTGGTGTGTACTGTACTGCCATGCTAGTTGGTGTGTAGTCCTACCTGTACTGCCATGCTAGTTGGTGTGTAGTCCTACCTGTACTGTCATGCTAGTTGGTGTGTAGTCCTACCTGTACTACCATGCTAGTTGGTGTGTAGTCCTACCTGTACTGCCATGCTAGTGGTGTGTAGTCCTACCTGTACTGCCATGCTAGTTGGTGTGTAGTCCTACCTGTACTGCCATGCTAGTTGGTATATAGTCCTACATGTACTATTATGCTAGTTGGTGTGTAGTCCTACCTGTACTGCCATGCTAGTTGGTGTGTAGTCCTACCTGTACTGCTATGCTAGTTGGTATATAGTCCTACATGTACTATTATGCTAGTTGGTGTGTAGTCCTACCTGTACTGCCATGCTAGTTGGTGTGTAGTCCTACCTGTACTGCCATGCTAGTTGGTGTGTAGTCCTACCTGTACTGCCATGCTAGTTGGTGTGTAGTCCTACCTGTACTGCCATGCTAGTTGGTGTGTAGTCCTACCTGTACTGTCATGCTAGTTGGTGTGCAGTCCTGCCTGTACTGCCATGCTAGTTGGTGTGTAGTCCTACCTGTACTGTCATGCTAGTTGGTGTGCAGTCCTGCCTGTACTGCCATGCTAGTTGGTGTGTAGTCCTACCTGTACTGTCATGCTAGTCGGTGTGCAGTCCTGCCTGTACTGCCATGCTAGTTGGTGTGTAGTCCTACCTGTACTGCCATGCTAGTTGGTGTGTAGTCCTACCTGTACTGCCATGCTAGTTGGTGTGCAGTCCTGCCTGTACTGCCATGCTAGTGGTGTGTAGTCCTACCTGTACTGCCATGCTAGTTGGTGTGTAGTCCTACCTGTACTGCCATGCTAGTTGGTGTGTAGTCCTACCTGTACTACTGCCATGCTAGTTGGTGTGTAGTCCTACCTGTACTGCCATGCTAGTTGGTGTGTAGTCCTACCTGTACTGCCATGCTAGTTGGTGTGCAGTCCTGCCTGTACTGCCATGCTAGTGGTGTGTAGTCCTACCTGTACTGCCATGCTAGTTGGTGTGTAGTCCTACCTGTACTGCCATGCTAGTTGGTGTGTAGTCCTACCTGTACTACTGCCATGCTAGTTGGTGTGTAGTCCTACCTGTACTGCCATGCTAGTTGGTGTGTAGTCCTACCTGTACTGTCATGCTAGTTGGTGTGTAGTCCTACCTGTACTGCCATGCTAGTTGGTGTGTAGTCCTACCTGTACTGTCATGCTAGTTGGTGTGTAGTCCTACCTGTACTGCCATGCTAGTTGGTGTGTAGTCCTACCTGTACTGCCATGCTAGTTGGTGTGTAGTCCTACCTGACTGCCATGCTAGTTGGTGTGTAGTCCTACCTGTACTGCCATGCTAGTTGGTGTGTAGTCCTACCTGTACTGCCATGCTAGTTGGTGTGTAGTCCTACCTGTACTGCCATGCTAGTTGGTGTGTAGTCCTACCTGTGCTGTCATGCTAGTTGGTGTGTAGTCCTAACGAAGTTTCAAGCCATTATTGGGTTTATTGGAAATAAAAACAAAACAAAATGAGAATATTGCCCCTTCCCTCCTCAGCCCCCTCCCTCAAACTGGAGACAAGTCCCACAATTTTAGTCATCCCCCCCCCCCAAAAAAAAAACCTCTCCCCCCCTCCCTCACAGCTTGATATCAGAGTCTCATGGTTTTTTAAACCCCTAAGGCTGGATTATAAGTTCTAAGAGTCTTCAAGGCTGGATTATAAGTTCTAAGACTCTTCAAGGCTGGATTATAAGTAGTTCTAAGACTCTTCAAGGCTGGATTATAAGTTCTAAGATTCTTCAAGGCTGGATTATAAGTTCTAAGATTCTTCAAGGCTGGATTATAAGTTCTAAGATTCTTCAAGGCTGGATTATAAGTTCTAAGATTCTTCAAGGCTGGATTATAAGTTCTAAGATTCTTCAAGGCTGGATTATAAGTTCTAAGATTCTTCAAGGCTGGATTATAAGTGCTAAGATTCTTCAAGGCTGGATTATAAGTTCTAAGATTCTTCAAGGCTGGATTATAAGTTCTAAGATTCCTCAAGGCTGGATTATAAGTTCTAAGACTCTTCAAGGCTGGATTATAAGTTCTAAGACTCTTCAAGGCTGGATTATAAGTTCTAAGATTCTTCAAGGCTGGATTATAAGTTCTAAGATTCTTCAAGGCTGGATTATAAGTTCTAAGATTCCTCAAGGCTGGATTATAAGTTCTAAGATTCTTCAAGGCTGGATTATAAGTTCTAAGATTCCTCAAGGCTGGATTATAAGTTCTAAGATTCTTCAAGGCTGGATTATAAGTTCTAAGATTCTTCAAGGCTGGATTATAAGTTCTAAGATTCTTCAAGGCTGGATTATAAGTTCTAAGATTCTTCAAGGCTGGATTATAAGTTCTATGATTCTTCAAGGCTGGATTATAAGTTCTATGATTCTTCAAGGCTGGATTAAGGCTGGATTATAAGTTCTAAGACTCTTCAAGGCTGGATTATAAGTTCTAAGATTCTTCAAGGCTGGATTATAAGTTCTAAGATTCTTCAAGGCTGGATTATAAGTTCTAAGATTCTTCAAGGCTGGATTATAAGTTCTAAGATTCTTCAAGGCTGGATTATAAGTTCTAAGATTCTTCAAGGCTGGATTATAAGTTCTAAGATTCTTCAAGGCTGGATTATAAGTGCTAAGATTCTTCAAGGCTGGATTATAAGTTCTAAGATTCTTCAAGGCTGGATTATAAGTTCTAAGATTCCTCAAGGCTGGATTATAAGTTCTAAGACTCTTCAAGGCTGGATTATAAGTTCTAAGACTCTTCAAGGCTGGATTATAAGTTCTAAGATTCTTCAAGGCTGGATTATAAGTTCTAAGATTCTTCAAGGCTGGATTATAAGTTCTAAGATTCCTCAAGGCTGGATTATAAGTTCTAAGATTCTTCAAGGCTGGATTATAAGTTCTAAGATTCCTCAAGGCTGGATTATAAGTTCTAAGATTCTTCAAGGCTGGATTATAAGTTCTAAGATTCTTCAAGGCTGGATTATAAGTTCTAAGATTCTTCAAGGCTGGATTATAAGTTCTAAGATTCTTCAAGGCTGGATTATAAGTTCTATGATTCTTCAAGGCTGGATTATAAGTTCTATGATTCTTCAAGGCTGGATTATAAGTTCTAAGATTCTTCAAGGCTGGATTATAAGTTCTAAGATTCTTCAAGGCTGGATTATAAGTTCTAAGATTCTTCAAGGCTGGATTATAAGTTCTAAGATTCTTCAAGGCTGGATTATAAGTTCTAAGATTCTTCAAGGCTGGATTATAAGTTCTAAGATTCTTCAAGGCTGGATTATAAGTTCTAAGATTCTTCAAGGCTGGATTATAAGTTCTAAGATTCTTCAAGGCTGGATTATAAGTTCTAAGATTCTTCAAGGCTGGATTATAAGTTCTAAGATTCTTCAAGGCTGGATTATAAGTTCTAAGATTCTTCAAGGCTGGATTATAAGTTCTAAGATTCTTCAAGGCTGGATTATAAGTTCTAAGATTCTTCAAGGCTGGATTATAAGTTCTAAGATTCTTCAAGGCTGGATTATAAGTTCTAAGATTCTTCAAGGCTGGATTATAAGTTTCTAAGGGGAGAAGGCGAGATTTCTCTAAATAGGTAGCTGTCTTGAACCTTAGACTGGTCGTTGATCCAGCTAGAAAGCTCTATTGGCCCTGAATAATTGTCATAGCTTGTGTGGATGGCTGCCTTGGCTCTCTGTCAAGATGACTGCTGCTTGAATCAGGTGAGTGTCTGGCATCCAAGTTTCTAAAGTGGCTGCCATAGTTTCAAATTGTTGAATGATGTGCAAGTGGGAGGGGCATTTTGTGATGTTGTTTATTGCTGCCGTGATTAATGTAATCTCACTATTCCCCCCCCAATTAGTGGGATACGCTATTTCACCCCCCCTCCAATTACCCAATTACGCTATTTTTTCCACCCCCAATTAGTGAGATACGCTATTTCCCCCCCCCCCCCAAAGTGAGATACATTATTTTCAACCCCCAGTTAGTGAGATACATTATTTTCAACCCCCAGTTAGTGAGATGCGCTATTCCCAATTAGTGAGATTCGCTATTTTCATCCCCCAACCCCCCCCCCTCCATCGCCACCATTATCATCATCCTCCAACCTTCATATCAAATGTATACACCCATGCAGAATAGAGCCTCTTTCATCTAAACTCATCCCTCCATCTTCTCCTCTCTCTCCCTCTCAGGCCTGGATGCTGCTACTATCCTCGAAATGTTTGGGGAACAATTCCTCCTCTCCTGCCAAGAATCCGGCTACGCCAAAACCTTGCAGCTCCTTGGCCGCTCACTCCAAGATTTTCTGACAAACTTGGATGCTCTGCACGACCATCTCTCCATCATCTACCCCCAGATGGATGCCCCTTCCTTCCGCTGTACGGCTGGGCTGAAGAAGACGGAGTTCCTGCTGCATTATTACTCGGAACGTCCGTCTCTGGAGCAGATAGTGATGGGCATTGTCAAGTCTGTGGCAAGAGAGTATTACCATGTGGAGCTGGATATGAAGGTGGCAGTCAAGAAGGGAGAGAACAGCGATCACACCATCTTCTCCATCAGAGAAGTGGCCTACCACCGTACCAGCATCATCGACAAGGATGACCTAGACCAGACTATCAAATCGTTTGCGGACAAGCAACTCGTCAGCTCTGAAACATTCTGCAAGGCCTTTCCATTCCACATTATTTTCGACTCCAGCATGACCATCCTGCAGGTGGGCTCTTCCCTGAGTTGGGTCATGCCAAGCCTGCAACTGAAGAAAGACAATATTATCAACTATTTTCTTCTGGAGAGACCGCGTATGAAGCTCACTTTCGAGAACATCCTTTCACATATCAACACCATCTTCATCCTGCGCATGACACCTTTAATGAACACGACATCCTCCGGCAGATCTGGAGGGAAGAACGATCGCCTGAGCTTCTCCATGGCCTGTGGCACCGACCCAATGAGATTGAGGGGGCAGATGGTGCATGCACCTGAGTCGGAGGCCATGCTATTCATCTGCTCGCCACGTGTGAAGCGGCTGCACGATCTGGAGCAGAGGGGTCTGTATCTGAGTGACATTCCCATCCATGATGCCACTCGGGGCATGCTGATGATGGGGCAGGCAGCTGCTGCGGAGTTCACCAAGTCTGTGCGTCTCGAGGAGCTCATTATCGACCTCAGTGTCACGCAGAAATCCCTGGAGGAGGAGAAGAAGCGGATGTCCGACCTTCTGCACCAAATGCTGCCCATCTCTGTGGCAGACAGCCTCATGTCAGGCCAGATGGTTGACCCAGAGAGGTTCGAGTCGGTCACAATTCTTTTCAGTGATATTGTTGGCTTCACGAGCATCTGCAGTCAGTCAGGGCCCATGCAGATTGTGAGCATGTTGAACAGACTCTACTCCATGTTTGACCAGGTAGTGGGTCTGAACCAAGTCTACAAGGTGAGTTAATGTATACATGTGTACGTGCTGTACCTCTGGAGAACCATGACAAATCATGTTGCCTTAAGGCTGGTTCACAATACATTTTTTCTGCTGCATCGCATCCTCAAGCATTCTCAAAAGTAGCATTCTACCGCATCCTCATGATTCACAATAGTAGCATTCTACCACATCCTCATGGTTCACAATAGTAGCATTCTACCACATCCTCATGGTTCACGATAGTAGCATTCTACCACATCCTCATGGTTCACAATAGTAGCATTCTACCACATCCTCATGGTTCACAATGGTAGCATTCTACCACATCCTCATGGTTCACAATGGTAGCATCCTACCACATCCTCATGGTTCACAATAGTAGCATTCTACCACATCCTCATGGTTCACAATGGTAGCATTCTACCACATCCTCATGGTTCACAATGGTAGCATTCTACCACATCCTCATGGTTCACAATGGTAGCATTCTACCACATCCTCATGGTTCACAATGGTAGCATCCTACCACATCCTCATGGTTCACAATAGTAGCATTCTACCACATCCTCATGGTTCACAATAGTAGCATTCTACCACATCCTCATGGTTCACAATAGTAACATTCTACCACATCCTCATGGTTCACAATAGTAGCATTCTACCACATCCTCATGGTTCACAATAGTAGCATTCTACCACATCCTCATGATTCACAATAGTAGCATTCTACCACATCCTCATGGTTCACAATAGTAGCATTCTACCACATCCTCATGGTTCACAATAGTAGCATTCTACCACATCCTCATGGTTCACAATAGTAGCATTCTACCACATCCTCATGGTTCACAATAGTAGCATTCTACCACATCCTCATGGTTCACAATAGTAGCATTCTACCACATCCTCATGGTTCACAATAGTAGCATTCTGCCACATCCTCATGGTTCACAATAGTAGCATTCTGCCACATCCTCATGGTTCACAATAGTAGCATTCTGCCACATCCTCATGGATCACAATAGTAGCATTCTGCCACATCCTCATGGTTCACAATAGTAGCATTCTACCACATCCTCATGGTTCACAATAGTAGCATTCTACCACATCCTCATGGTTCACAATAGTAGCATTCTACCACATCCTCATGGTTCACAATAGTAGCATTCTACCACATCCTCATGGTTCACAATAGTAGCATTCTACCACATCCTCATGGTTCACAATAGTAGCATTCTACCACATCCTCATGGTTCACAATAGTAGCATTCTACCACATCCTCATGGTTCACAATAGTAGCATTCTACCACATCCTCATGGTTCACAATAGTAGCATTCTACCACATCCTCATGGTTCACAATGGTAGCATTCTACCACATCCTCATGGTTCACAATGGTAGCATTCTACCACATCCTCATGGTTGACAATGGTAGCATTCTACCACATCCTCATGGTTCACAATAGTAGCATTCTACCACATCCTCGTGGTTCACAATGGTAGCATCCTACCACATCCTCGTGGTTCACAATAGTAGCATCCTACCACATCCTCGTGGTTCACAATGGTAGCATTCTACCACATCCTCGTGGTTCACAATGGTAGCATTCTACCACATGCTCGTGGTTCACAATGGTAGCATTCTACCACATCCTCGTGGTTCACAATGGTAGCATTCACAATGGTAGCATTCTACCACATCCTCGTGGTTCACAATGGTAGCATTCTACCACATCCTCATGGTTCACAATAGTAGCATTCTACCACATCCTCATGGTTCACAATAGTAGCATTCTACCACATCCTCATGGTTCACAATAGTAGCATTCTACCACATCCTCGTGGTTCACAATAGTAGCATTCTACCACATCCTCGTGGTTCACAATAGTAGCATTCTACCACATCCTCGTGGTTCACAATAGTAGCATTCTACCACATCCTCATGGTTCACAATAGTAGCATTCTACCACATCCTCATGGTTCACAATAGTAGCATTCTACCACATCCTCATGATTCACAATAGTAGCATTCTACCACATCCTCATGGTTCACAATAGTAGCATTCTACCACATCCTCATGGTTCACAATGGTAGCATTCTACCACATCCTCATGGTTCACAATAGTAGCATTCTACCACATCCTCATGGTTCACAATAGTAGCATTCTACCACATCCTCATGGTTCACAATAGTAGCATTCTACCACATCCTCATGGTTCACAATAGTAGCATTCTACCACATCCTCATGGTTCACAATAGTAGCATTCTACCACATCCTCATGGTTCACAATAGTAGCATTCTACCACATCCTCATGGTTCACAATAGTAGCATTCTACCACATCCTCATGGTTCACAATAGTAGCATTCTACCGCATCCTCATGGTTCCCGCGTCCTCATGGTTCACAATGTTGTTCCAAGACACTTGTTGTGAACGGAATTCTGATCTTTGACCTTGTTATTGAAGATGGCGAATACTTGGGAATCCAACTTCAGCGACAGCTCTGAGAGCTGATGATGACTACACGAGGAGCACATCCATTTCTTAGAAACTACGCTTAGTGTAGCTTTCTAAATAATTCACAGGTTGACAAAATCATATGCGATGAAGAAGCAATCTGATTGGCTGGACGGATGAGGACGCTTCACATCTGGACACAAAAATTGAACTCATGTCTATCTGAACGTCGCGTCGTTTCCTAAAGCTAGAATGCAATGCGATGCGCACGGTTCACAAGATGCTTGAGAATGCTTCGCAACGCGATGTTCGCTGTTTGCATCGTGTTGTGAACCAGCCTTTACCCTAGCTAGAGCCATGACAAATCATGTTGCCTTAGCATAGCTAGAACCATGACAAATCATGTTGCCTTAGCCTAGCTAGAGCCATGACAAATCATGTTGCCTTAGCCTTGTAGCTAGAACCATGACAAATCATGTTGCCTTAGAGCCATGACAAATCATGTTGCCTCAGTCTAGCTAGAACCATGACAAATCATGTTGCCTTAGCCTAGCTAGAACCATAACAAATCATGTTGCCTTAGCCTAGCTAGAACCATGACAAATCATGTTGCCTTAGCCTAGCTAGAACCATGACAAATCATGTTGCCTTAGCCTAGCTAGAACCATGACAAATCATGTTGCCTTAGCCTAGCTAGAACCATGACAAATCATGTTGCCTTAGCCTAGCTAGAACCATGACAAATCATGTTGCCTTAGCCTAGCTAGAGCCATGACAAATCATGTTACCTCAGCCTAGCTAGAACCATGACAAATCATGTTGCCTTAGCCTAGCTAGAACCATGACAAATCATGTTGCCTTAGCCTAGCTAGAACCATGACAAATCATGTTGCCTTACGTGTAGCTAGAACCATGACAAATCATGTTGCCTTAGCCTAGCTAGAACCATGACAAATCATGTTGCCTTAGCCTAGCTAGAACCATGACAAATCATGTTGCCTTAGCCTAGCTAGAACCATGACAAATCATGTTGCCTTACGTGTAGCTAGAACCATGACAAATCATGTTGCCTTAGCCTAGCTAGAACCATGACAAATCATGTTGCCTTAGCCTAGCTAGAACCATGACAAATCATGTTGCCTTAGCCTAGCTAGAACCATAACAAATCATGTTGCCTTAGCCTAGCTAGAACCATGACAAATCATGTTGCCTTAGCCTAGCTAGAACCATGACAAATCATGTTGCCTTAGCCTAGCTAGAACCATGACAAATCATGTTGCCTTAGCCTAGCTAGAACCATGACAAATCATGTTGCCTTAGCCTAGCTAGAGCCATGACAAATCATGTTACCTCAGCCTAGCTAGAACCATGACAAATCATGTTGCCTTAGCCTAGCTAGAACCATGACAAATCATGTTGCCTTAGCCTAGCTAGAACCATGACAAATCATGTTGCCTTACGTGTAGCTAGAACCATGACAAATCATGTTGCCTTAGCCTAGCTAGAACCATGACAAATCATGTTGCCTTAGCCTAGCTAGAACCATGACAAATCATGTTGCCTTAGCCTAGCTAGAACCATGACAAATCATGTTGCCTTACGTGTAGCTAGAACCATGACAAATCATGTTGCCTTAGCCTAGCTAGAACCATGACAAATCATGTTGCCTTAGCCTAGCTAGAACCATGACAAATCATGTTGCCTTAGCCTAGCTAGAACCATGACGAATCATGTTGCCTTAGCCTAGCTAGAACTATGACAAATCATGTTGCCTTAGCCTAGCTTGGATCCTTGCCTGCAAAACTGGTAACCCAATTTCTAAATATCTATCATATTCCGCCCACTCCCCCACTCCTTGGTGCGTATGTTTATATAGACATATAATTAAGAAGTTACCAGCACTGTCCATAAGCTAATGGAAGTCATACTCTGCTTGTGGACTATATGCACCAATATTTATTGATGTCCTAACTCAGCAGTAATGTTTTTAGTTGTGTCTATTGGCCATGGTTCACAGCTTTGCGAGCCGTGGATGTGGTACTTCTTAAATGGATCACATTCATGTCTTGTCTGTCTGTCTGTGTGGGCATGTTGTGCCAAAGCCTTCCTCTGCTTGAAGTGTGGCTGCTGTGAGAGCAGCACTTGTTGTGAGCTTGAAGTGTGTGGCTGCTGTGTAGTGTATGAGAGTAGCACTTGTTGTGAGCTTGAAGTGTGTGGCTGCTGTGTAGTGTATGAGAGTAGCACTTGTTGTGAGCTTGAAGTGTGTGGCTGCTGTGTAGTGTATGAGAGTAGCACTTGTTGTGAGCTTGAAGTGTGTGGCTGCTGTAGTGTATGAGAGCAGCACTTGTTGTGAGCTTGAAGTGTGTGGCTGCTGTGTAGTGTATGAGAGTAGCACTTGTTGTGAGCTTGAAGTGTGTGGCTGTGTAGTGTATGAGAGCAGCACTTGTTGTGAGCTTGAAGTGTGTGGCTGCTGTGTAGTGTATGAGAGTAGCACTTGTTGTGAGCTTGAAGTGTGTGGCTGCTGTGTAGTGTATGAGAGTAGCACTTGTTGTGAGCTTGAAGTGTGTGGCTGCTGTAGTGTATGAGAGCAGCACTTGTTGTGAGCTTGAAGTGTGTGGCTGCTGTGTAGTGTATGAGAGTAGCACTTGTTGTGAGCTTGAAGTGTGTGGCTGCTGTGTAGTGTATGAGAGTAGCACTTGTTGTGAGCTTGAAGTGTGTGGCTGCTGTGTAGTGGGTGAGAGTAGCACTTGTTGTGAGCTTGAAGTGTGTGGCTGCTGTGTAGTGTATGAGAGTAGCACTTGTTGTGAGCTTGAAGTGTGTGGCTGCTGTGTAGTGTATGAGAGTAGCACTTGTTGTGAGCTTGAAGTGTGTGGCTGCTGTGTAGTGTATGAGAGTAGCACTTGTTGTGAGCTTTGAAGTGTGTGGCTGCTGTGTAGTGTGTGAGAGTAGCACTTGTTGTGAGCTTGAAGTGTGTGGCTGCTGTGTAGTGTATGAGAGTAGCACTTGTTGTGAGCTTGAAGTGTGTGGCTGCTGTGTAGTGTATGAGAGTAGCACTTGTTGTGAGCTTGAAGTGTGTGGCTGCTGTGTAGTGTATGAGAGTAGCACTTGTTGTGAGCTTGAAGTGTGTGGCTGCTGTGTAGTGTATGAGAGTAGCACTTGTTGTGAGCTTGAAGTGTGTGGCTGCTGTGTAGTGTATGAGAGTAGCACTTGTTGTGAGCTTGAAGTGTGTGGCTGCTGTAGTGTATGAGAGCAGCACTTGTTGTGAGCTTGAAGTGTGTGGCTGCTGTGTAGTGTATGAGAGTAGCACTTGTTGTGAGCTTGAAGTGTGTGGCTGCTGTGTAGTGTATGAGAGTAGCACTTGTTGTGAGCTTGAAGTGTGTGGCTGCTGTAGTGTATGAGAGTAGCACTTGTTGTGAGCTTGAAGTGTGTGGCTGCTGTGTAGTGGGTGAGAGTAGCACTTGTTGTGAGCTTGAAGTGTGTGGCTGCTGTGTAGTGTATGAGAGTAGCACTTGTTGTGAGCTTGAAGTGTGTGGCTGCTGTGTAGTGTATGAGAGTAGCACTTGTTGTGAGCTTGAAGTGTGTGGCTGCTGTGTAGTGTATGAGAGTAGCACTTGTTGTGAGCTTTGAAGTGTGTGGCTGCTGTGTAGTGTGTGAGAGTAGCACTTGTTGTGAGCTTGAAGTGTGTGGCTGCTGTGTAGTGTATGAGAGTAGCACTTGTTGTGAGCTTGAAGTGTGTGGCTGCTGTGTAGTGTATGAGAGTAGCACTTGTTGTGAGCTTGAAGTGTGTGGCTGCTGTGTAGTGTATGAGAGTAGCACTTGTTGTGAGCTTGAAGTGTGTGGCTGCTGTGTAGTGTATGAGAGTAGCACTTGTTGTGAGCTTGAAGTGTGTGGCTGCTGTGTAGTGTATGAGAGTAGCACTTGTGAGCTTGAACTTCAGAAGTGTAGCTGCTGTGTAGTGGGTGAGAGCAGCACTTGTATGATTTGTCTCCACCTGGCATTTCCAATGGGATTGCTGTTGATAACATTCTTAGCATATCTGAGTAATTCGGCTGTGGTCTGGCGGGGCCCTCATGTTCAGCACTGCATATGCTTAGCGACCCAGCCGGTGAGATGTTAAATTCCTGCTGTTAAGTCAGTTGAGGAGAGAGAACTGGCTGCATAGTCATTAGAGGAGAGAGAACTGGCTGCATAGTCAGTAGAGGAGAGAGAACTGGATGCATAGTCAGTAGAGGAGAGAGAACTGGCTGCATAGTCACTAGAGGAGAGGGAACTGGCTGCATAGTCAGTAGAGGAAGAGATGCCAGTGAAGCCAGACGAACTCGCTGAACACAGAAGTAGTATAACAGAAAGAAGCCATGCTTCTCACTACTGCAGGTAAAGAGAATTCGGAGAAGAAAAACCTCAATTGAATTGAGTTAGCACTGATAAAAAAGGGTGTGTCAATGTAGAAACATTGAGTGCATGATTTGGTGCGGGGAAGGAAGTGGTGGTGGCAAGGTAGGAGTGGCTTGCTGCTGTTCCGCTCCTGGAGCTTACTGGCTGCAAGGATTGGTTGTGTGGTGACGTAGCAGTTGAGGATGCCCTCTCTAGAGTGTGCCATCGTTTCAATGATGGCACGCCCTCCTTACCAATGATGACATGCCCTCCTCACCAATGATGGCACATCCTCCTCACCAATGATGGCACATCCTCCGTCACCAATGATGGCACGCTATCCTCACCAATGATGGCACGCCCTCCTCACCAATGATGGCACACCCTCCTCACCAATGATGGCACATCCTCGGTCACCTTATAGAATGGACAGCTCCAATTTCTATGGTGTTTACAAGACATCCCCTCTCTTCTAGATCTGGTGGCCATGTTTCTCTCTCTCGCTGAGGAGAGTGGGCGTGTTCTAGATCTGAGGAGAGGTGGGCATGTTCTAGATCTGAGTAGAGGTGGGCATGTTCTAGATCTGAGGAGAGGTGGGCGTGTTCTAGATCTGAGGAGAGGTGGGCATGTTCTAGATCTGAGGAGAGGTGGGCATGTTCTAGATCTGAGGAGAGGTGGGCGTGTTCTAGATCTGAGTAGAGGTGGGCATGTTCTAGATCTGAGGAGAGGTGGGCGTGTTCTAGATCTGAGGAGAGGTGGGTATGTTCTAGATCTGAGGAGAGGTGGGCATGTTCTAGATCTGAGGAGAGGTGGGCGTGTTCTAGATCTGAGTAGAGGTGGGAATGTTCTAGATCTGAGGAGAGGTGGGCGTGTTCTAGATCTGAGGAGAGGTGGGCGTGTTCTAGATCTGAGGAGAGGTGGGCGTGTTCTAGATCTGAGGAGAGGTGGGCATGTTCTAGATCTGAGGAGAGGTGTGCATGTTCTAGATCTGAGGAGAGGTGGGCGTGTTCTAGATCTGAGGAGAGGTGTGCATGTTCTAGAACTGGGCGTTTCCTCTTTGTTAGGTTTCCTGGATCATACCTCCAATTTATCTATTTCGACTGTCATGCTTTTCGTGGTTGCTGCTGGTTGATTCCTAAGCTTTGATTGGGTTAGAGGTGACGAGGGCGGATAGGAATGAGGTGGGGCTGACATCATAAAGAGGTGTTAATGCTATTTTAAACTTCTGACGGTGCCAATGAGGCATAATATGTTGTTAAACAAAGTGTTAGTTGTTTTGATGAGAGTACTTCTATAAAATGCCAGACTGAAGGAATGTTCTCTTGTATCTATGCCATTGAACAATGCAAGGTAGGAGCTAGCTGGTATTGGGAAGAGGCTGGTGTGTAATGGAAGAGGAGGACAGAGGAAGAGAGACAAGACATCTGCTGCACAAGAGACAGGAAGAAGGCTGTCTGTTGCGAGGGAGGTGCTGCTAGGCTAGTGCATGCGTGTGGAGGATGTTCTAGAGCAAGACTGGTCCAGCAGCTGGTGGTGTCGGGCAAGATCGTGGAGCAAGATGGTCCAGCAGCTGGTGGTGTTGGGCAGGATCGTGGAGCAAGATGGTCCAGTGGCTGGTGGTGTCGGGCAGGATCGTGGAGCAAGACTGGTCCAGCGGCTGGTGGTGGCAACTCCGGGATGACCCAGGAGAAGATATGACCAAGAACTCCGGGATGACCCAGAACCCAGCAACCCCTGGGATGACCCAGGAGAAGATGACCCAGCAATCCCTGGGATGACCCAGGAGAAGATATGACTCAGCAAACCCTGGGATGACCCAGGAGAAGATATGACCCAGTAAACCCTGGGATGACGCAACCCCTGGGATGACCCAGGAGAAGATGACCCAGCAATCCCTGGGATGACCCAGGAGAAGATATGACCGTATTTGACTTCAGCGAGTGTTTTTCGGATGAACTGATGACATTTATGTGTTTTACATGCCACCATTAGCTTCACACACACACACACACAACACACACACACACACACACAAACACACACACACGCATGCACACACACATGCACGCACACATGCACAGTGCTCCTAAATAATAACCACATCGTGCTTTCCCAGTGAGTGGTTCTGATTAGCCAGCGTGTGCTGAGCCATGCCCAACCACTTTACTAATAGCAGTGATTGAATTAGCCATGTGGTATTCAGCATCATTCAATCTGACGAACATATTTGATCTTATCACCGACTAGCTACTTGCAAGACTGTCGTGGTTCTAGTGAAATAAGATACCCCGCTACCCGATGTGCCTGTGGTCAGCATGCTCGGAGTGCACATTTGGCTCCTCTCTCCCAATGCGAGCATGTGTACCCACTCTCCTCAGTCATGTGCAGTTGAGCAAGGACATGTGTTTGAGCACACACATGTACCCACTCTCCTCGGTCGTGTGCAGTTGAGCAAGGATCTGTGTTTGAGCACACACATGTACCCACTCTCCTCAGTCATGTGCAGTTGAGCAAGGACCTGTGTTTGAGCACACACATGCACCCACTCTCCTTAGTCGTGTGCAGTTGAGCAAGGACCTGTGTTTGAGCACACACATGCACCCACTCTCCTCAGTCATGTGCAGTTGAGCAAGGACCTGTGTTTGAGCACACACATGTACCCACTCTCCCCAGTCGTGTGCAGTTGAGCAAGGACCTGTGTTTGAGCACACACATGTACCCACTCTCCTCGGTCATGTGCAGTTGAGCAAGGACCTGTGTTTGAGCACACACATGTACCCACTCTCCTCAATCATGTGCAGTTGAGCAAGGACCTGTGTTTGAGCACACACATGTACCTACTCTCCTCGGTCGTGTGCAGTTGAGCAAGGACCTGTTTAAAGTGTCATTGAAGAGCTCACAACTTAGTCGAGGGTTTTCACTTTTGTACAAAACTCCACTCAGATGTAGCGTTACTAATTCACAAAAGTACTTATCACATGATTACACTTCTTGACTGAGAAGTGCATACAAACACTGACGCAGACATTCTTTGCAAATTTAATAATATATAGAAACGCTCCTTTGCGCTGAACACTGAATGTTTTACTGCACGTGCCCAGTAGACGACTGAGCTATTATAAAACTGTTCCCGTTTGTGGAGATGAGCAAGCCTAAAATGATTAAAAATGGCTGACGGTACCACTGCTGTCATGGGTCATCTCTTCCAGGCCTTTTCTGTTGTTTTCGGAAGCTCCTGCTGAGGAAAGCTACACGGGCACCTACATGGACACCTGCACGGACACCTGCACGGACACCTGCACGGACACCTGCATGGGCACCTGCATGGGCACCTGCATGGACACCTGCATGGACACCTGCATGGACACCTGCATGGGCACCTGCATGGACACCTGCACGGACACCTGCACGGACACCTGCACGGACACCTGCACGGACACCTGCATGGGCACCTGCATGGGCACCTGCATGGACACCTGCATGGGCACCTGCATGGACACCTGCATGGACACCTGCATGGACACCTGCATGGACACCTGCACGGACATCTGCATGGGCACCTGCATGGACACCTGCATGGGCACCTGCATGGGCACCTGCACGGACACCTGCACGGGCACCTGCATGGGCACGGCATCTACCGAGAACCACTCTGAATCCCTTTGCCCTTGAGAAATAAGGCTCTTTGCTGTAAGTTATCTGGTAAAGATGTGCTTGGCTTTGATTTGCTTACCTCAATGGAGTAATTCTTGTACAAAACTGCAGCTTGCACTGCTAGCTTATTCTTGGATTACTGATCAACTCTACCACAACTTAATGAAGGAATGTTGATGACTACAATGTAGTATATATTCAGTAGTTGGGAAATGTACCTACAAGCAACTAGATTGTCCAGAATTGACTTTGCCTAGCAACTAAACCTTACTTCAATAGTTGACTAGAGCTATGATACCATAGCCCTAGCCCTAGCCCTAGCCCTAGCCCAAGTTGTAGCCCATGAACTAATGAATAGTCTGGTGACTATAAGCAAACCAGTTGTGTACAGCTAAAGAATTCTTTGTATGAAATCTGCTGTCAGCCAATAGGTCGAGACGACCAGCACTATGAGGAGATCCAGCTATCCACCTTGCTATTTTATTTATTATTGAGCTTCCATACTTACATGTAGCTATAGTTCCATATCTGTGAAAATTCTTCCATTGTTCTAGCCATGACTACACTTACTTGAATCTACACTTACCTTGAATCTATACTTACCTTGAATCTACACTTGCCTTGAATCTATACTTACTTGAATCTACACTTGCCTTGAATCTATACTTACCTTGAATCTATACTGACCTTGAATCTATACTTACTTGAATCTATGCTTACCTTGAATCTATACTTACCTTGAATCTATACTTACCTTGAATCTATGCTTACCTTGAATCTATACTTACCTTGAATCTATACTTACCTTGAATCTACACTTACCTTGAATCTACACTTACCTTGAATCTATACTTACCTTGAATCCACACTTACCTTGAATCTATACTTACCTTGAATCTACACTTGCCTTGAATCTACACTTGCCTTGAATCTACACTTGCCTTGAATCTACACTTGCCTTGAATCTATACTTGCCTTGAATCTATACTTACCTTGAATCTATACTTACCTTGAATCTATACTTACCTTGAATCTACACTTACCTTGAATCTATACTTACCTTGAATCTACACTTACCTTGAATCTATACTTACCTTGAAATAGATCTACTGAATCATCTATATAAACAACAGCTTTCTTGAGATCTGCCATGTCGTCATGGTCACAGCATCATCTCCAGGGCATGCCTGCATCCCAGCATCTTCTTCATGTCTGCTCTCGCTGTCTGAGAGGATGGAGTCATCTGCTCTTGCTGTCTGAGAGGGTGGAGTCGTCTGCTCTTGCTGTCTGAGAGGGTGGAGTCATCTGCTCTTGCTGTCTGAGAGGGTGGAGTCATCTGCTCTTGCTGTCTGAGAGGGTGGAGTCATCTGCTCTTGCTGTCTGAGAGGGTGAAGTCATCTGCTCTTGCTGTCTGAGAGGGTGGAGTCATCTGCTCTTGCTGTCTGAGAGGGTGGAGTCATCTGCTCTCTCTGTCTGAGAGGGTGGAGTCATCTGCTCTTGACTGAGAAAGTGGAATTGTCTGCTCTCGCTGTCTAAGAGGATGGAGTCGTTGTCTAGCAGCTCCAAAGCCCTGACTCAGGCAGGCTGTAATGCCGTCTTTTCAGATCCATGACTTGAACTTTGGCCTCACAGCTACTTTATGTAGTTACATACGAGCTATCATTTTTAGATTATAAAACAATCCTTTCCACGTTTTTCAGCGAGATACTAACTCGGACGGTCCATACTGTGAGTGGTTGAGTGATTAAGCTCGGTACTCCTCTGATATGCTGCCACCAGTGAGATACTAACTCGGACGGTCCATACTGTGAGGGGTTGAGGGATTAAGCTCAGTACTCCTCTGATATGCTGCCACCAGTGAGACACTAACTGGGACGGTCCATACTGTGAGTGGTTGAGGGATTCAGCTCAGTACTCCTCTGATATGCTGCCACCAGTGAGATACTAACTGGGACAGTCCATACTGTGAGGGGTTGAGGGATTAAGCTCCTCTGATATGCTGCCACCAGTGAGATACTAACTGGGACGGTCCATACTGTGAGTGGTTGAGGGACTCGGTACCAGTGAGATACTAACTGGGATGGTCCATACTGTGAGTGGTTGAGGGATTAAGCTCAGTACTCCTCTGATATGCTGCCACCAGT
This sequence comes from Cladorhizidae sp. MBARI D1340-BT2, assembly GCA_028752905.1. Lineage (NCBI taxonomy): Eukaryota > Metazoa > Porifera > Demospongiae > Poecilosclerida > Cladorhizidae > Cladorhizidae sp. MBARI D1340-BT2. Next base: position 2,333,525 of record JAQNBH010000017.1, on the reverse strand, counting down.
GAGATACTAACTGGGACGGTCCATACTGTGAGGGGTTGAGGGATTCAGCTCAGTACTCCTCTGATATGCTGCTACCAGTGAGATACTAACTGGGATGGTCCATACTGTGAGTGGTTGAGGGATTAAGCTCAGTACTCCTCTGATATGCTGCCACCAGTGAGATACTAACTGGGACGGTCCATACTGTGAGTGGTTGAGGGATTCAGCTCGGTACTCCTCTGATATGCTGCCACCAGTGAGATACTAACTCGGACGGTCCATACTGTGAGGGGTTGAGGGATTAAGCTCAGTACTCCTCTGATATGCTGCCACCAGTGAGATACTAACTGGGACGGTCCATATTGTGAGTGGTTGAGGGACTCAGTACTCCTCTGAAATGCTGCCACCAGTGAGATACTAACTGGGACAGTCCATACTGTGAGGGGTTGAGGGATTAAGCTCCTCTGATATGCTGCCACCAGTGAGATACTAACTGGGACGGTCCATACTGTGAGTGGTTGAGGGACTCGGTACCAGTGAGATACTAACTGGGATGGTCCATACTGTGAGTGGTTGAGGGATTAAGCTCAGTACTCCTCTGATATGCTGCCACCAGTGAGATACTAACTGGGACGGTCCATACTGTGAGTGGTTGAGGGATTCAGCTCAGTACTCCTCTGATATGCTGCCACCAGTGAGCCACTAACTGGGATGGTCCATACTGTGAGTGGTTGAGGGATTAAGCTCAGTACTCCTCTGATATGCTGCCACCAGTGAGATACTAACTGGGACGGTCCATACTGTGAGTGGTTGAGGGATTCAGCTCAGTACTCCTCTGATATGCTGCCACCAGTGAGATACTTACTGGGATGGTCCATACTGTGAGGGGTTGAGGGATTAAGCTCAGTACTCCTCTGATATGCTGCCACCAGTGAGATACTAACTGGGATGGTCCATACTGTGAGGGGTTGAGGGATTAAGCTCAGTACTCCTCTGATGTGCTGCCACCAGTGAGACACTAACTGGGACGGTCCATACTGTGAGTGGTTAAGGGATTAGGCTCAGTACTCCTCTGATATGCTGCCACCAGTGAGATACTAACTGGGATGGTCCATACTGTGAGTGGTTGAGGGATTAAGCTCAGTACTCCTCTGATATGCTGCCACCAGTGAGATACTAACTGGGATGGTCCATACTGTGAGGGGTTGAGGGACTCAGTACTCCTCTCCACTGGCACACTCATGACTAACATGTCATTAATCATTGGCACACTCATGATCATTAATCACTGGCACATTCATGACTAACACGGCTTTAATCACTGGCACACTCATGATCATTAATCACTGGCACACTCATGACTGACACATCATTAATCACTGGCACACGCTTGACTAACACGGCATTAATCACTGGCACACTCATGACTAACACGGCATTAATAGCTATCACACAGGAGGCGTGAGTTCTGACTGCAGAGGAGAATAAGACAAGCTACATGCTTCAATTTTCTTGACTTGTATTTGGCCCTCAGAGAGTGCCTTAAATCTAGAAGGTGGTTGGGTCGCAAGGCCCAGTTCCGCCTCGTTGAATCAATAAAGAAATGAAAGTCGTGCATTTCACCGGTGCCGAAGCTCCACCTACTTTAAGAGTTAACGCAATGTTGCATGCTCAGAACAGTTTGAGCGGACTGCAAGCGATCCCAAATCAGTAGGAGCCAAGGCTGAGAGCAAGGTATGATTAATAACTACAACAGCTCTGAGCATTAACAATGCCTAGAGAGTGACCTGCTAGGAGAGCTCTGAGCATCAACAATGCCTAGAGAGTGACCTGCTAGGAGAGTTCTGAGCAGCAACAATGCCTAGAGAGTGACCTGCTAGGAGAGTTCTGAGCATCAACAATGCCTAGACAGTGACCTGCTAGGAGAGTTCTGAGCATCAACAATGCCTAGAGAGTGACCTGCTAGGAGAGCTCTGAGCATCAACAATGCCTAGAGAGTGACCTGCTAGGAGAGCTCTGAGCATCAACAATGCCTAGAGAGTGACCTGCTAGGAGAGTTCTGAGCATCAACAATGCCTAGAGAGTGACCTGCTAGGAGAGCTCTGAGCATCAACAATGCCTAGAGAGTGACCTGCTAGGAGAGTTCTGAGCAGCAACAATGCCTAGAGAGTGACCTGCTAGGAGAGTTCTGAGCAGCAACAATGCCTAGAGAGTGACCTGCTAGGAGAGTTCTGAGCATCAACAATGCCTAGAGAGTGACCTGCTAGGAGAGCTCTGAGCATCAACAATGCCTAGAGAGTGACCTGCTAGGAGAGTTCTGAGCAGCAACAATGCCTAGAGAGTGACCTGCTAGGAGAGTTCTGAGCAGCAACAATGCCTAGAGAGTGACCTGCTAGGAGAGCTCTGAGCATCAACAATGCCTAGAGAGTGACCTGCTAGGAGAGCTCTGAGCATCAACAATGCCTAGAGAGTGACCTGCTAGGAGAGTTCTGAGCATCAACAATGCCTAGAGAGTGACCTGCTAGGAGAGTTCTGAGCAGCAACAATGCCTAGAGAGTGACCTGCTAGGAGAGATCTGAGCAGCAACAATGCCTAGAGAGTGACCTGCTAGGAGAGCTCTGAGCATCAACAATGCCTAGAGAGTGACCTGCTAGGAGAGATCTGAGCATCAACAATGCCTAGAGAGTGACCTGCTAGGAGAGCTCTGAGCAGCAACAATGCCTAGAGAGTGACCTGCTAGGAGAGCTCTGAGCATCAACAATGCCTAGAGAGTGACCTGCTAGGAGAGCTCTGAGCAGCAACAATGCCTAGAGAGTGACCTGCTAGGAGAGCTCTGAGCAGCAACAATGCCTAGAGAGTGACCTGCTAGGAGAGTTCTGAGCATCAACAATGCCTAGAGAGTGACCTGCTAGGAGAGCTCTGAGCATCAACAATGCCTAGAGAGTGACCTGCTAGGAGAGCTCTGAGCATCAACAATGCCTAGAGAGTGACCTGCTAGGAGAGTTCTGAGCAGCAACAATGCCTAGAGAGTGACCTGCTAGGAGAGCTCTGAGCATCAACAATGCCTAGAGAGTGACCTGCTAGGAGAGTTCTGAGCATCAACAATGCCTAGAGAGTGACCTGCTAGGAGAGTTCTGAGCATCACAATGCCTAGAGAGTGACCTGCTAGGAGAGTTCTGAGCAGCAACAATGCCTAGAGAGTGACCTGCTAGGAGAGCTCTGAGCATCAACAATGCCTAGAGAGTGACCTGCTAGGAGAGCTCTGAGCATCAACAATGCCTATAGAGTGACCTGCTAGGAGAGCTCTGAGCAGCAACAATGCCTAGAGAGTGACCTGCTAGGAGAGTTCTGAGCATCAACAATGCCTAGAGAGTGACCTGCTAGGAGAGCTCTGAGCATCAACAATGCCTAGAGAGTGACCTGCTAGGAGAGCTCTGAGCAGCAACAATGCCTAGAGAGTGACCTACTAGGAGAGCTCTGAGCAGCAACAATGCCTAGAGAGTGACCTGCTAGGAGAGCTCTGAGCATCAACAATGCCTAGAGAGTGACCTGCTAGGAGAGCTCTGAGCAGCAACAATGCCAAGAGAGTGACCTGCTAGGAGAGTTCTGAGCATCAACAATGCCTAGAGAGTGACCTGCTAGGAGAGCTCTGAGCATCAACAATGCCTAGAGAGTGACCTGCTAGGAGAGTTCTGAGCATCAACAATGCCTAGAGAGTGACCTGCTAGGAGAGCTCTGAGCATCAACAATGCCTAGAGAGTGACTGAGCATCAACAATGCCTAGAGAGTGACCTGCTAGGAGAGCTCTGAGCATCAACAATGCCTAGAGAGTGACCTGCTAGGAGAGCTCTGAGCAGCAACAATGCCTAGAGAGTGACCTGCTAGGAGAGCTCTGAGCAGCAACAATGCCTAGAGAGTGACCTGCTAGGAGAGCTCTGAGCAGCAACAATGCCTAGAGAGTGACCTGCTAGGAGAGCTCTGAGCATCAACAATGCCTAGAGAGTGACCTGCTAGGAGAGCTCTGAGCAGCAACAATGCCTAGAGAGTGACCTGCTAGGAGAGCTCTGAGCAGCAACAATGCCTAGAGAGTGACCTGCTAGGAGAGCTCTGAGCATCAACAATGCCTAGAGAGTGACCTGCTAGGAGAGCTCTGAGCGCAACAATGCCTAGAGAGTGACCTGCTAGGAGAGCTCTGAGCGCAACAATGCCTAGACAGTGACCTGCTAGGAGAGCTCTGAGCAGCAACAATGCCTAGAGAGTGACCTGCTAGGAGAGCTCTGAGCAGCAACAATGCCTAGAGAGTGACCTGCTAGGAGAGCTCTGAGCAGCAACAATGCCTAGAGAGTGACCTGCTAGGAGAGTTCTGAGCATCAACAATGCCTAGAGAGTGACCTGCTAGGAGAGCTCTGAGCGCAACAATGCCTAGAGAGTGACCTGCTAGGAGAGCTCTGAGCGCAACAATGCCTAGAGAGTGACCTGCTGAGAGAGCTCTGAGCATCAACAATACCTAGAGAGTGAAGCTGCTAGGAGAGCAGGACGTCCTAAGCAGTGTGAACATTTGCAGTGCAAACTGTTGAGTGGATATAACTTCTTGAAATTGAATACAGCATAAATAACGTATTTCTTAGAATGGTATTCTTCTTCCAATAATCTTAGCCCTAGAATAGCATTCACGTACGCATGCCTTGCGCCTGTGCAGGTGAATTTTAATTCCAATCTGAGAGTGGAGAACACCAGGAGGATGGCAGTGAAGATGGTGAAATTCACTGCCTAAAGCTGGGAAAGATCATAGCTGAATCTATGGGAAAGATCATAGCTGAATCTACACCACAAATTGCTGAGCTCAATTTCAAGTTGTGAAGTCAAGAACATCAAGGCTCTAGCGAACCTTTCTTGGAGACAGTGATGATGGAGAACTGGAAACTAACGAAGTACTATTTGATGACTGAGGATTAGCAAACCTTTTCAACTTTGTTTTGGCCCTAGCCACTATTTTTACTCTGTGCTATTGTTTGTGGCTCGAGCGCAACAGTGACTGGGAGGAGCCATTGCTGGGAGGAGCCATTGCCAGGCTAAATGCGCTTGCACATGCCTATAGCCTGGGTTTGGGATTATTGGGGGGCTTGCATTATTACAGGACGTTCAGCCACACCTTATGATATTTATAAGTCGATGCCCATAGGAAAATGTATTGTTCTTCATGATTCTCAATGAATTCCTGGGTGTACTATACCATATGTATAGGACCAGATGCTAGGTGTACTGTACCATATGTATAGGACCAGATGCTAGGTGTACTGTACCATATGTATAGGACCAGATGCTAGGTGTACTGTACCATATGTATAGGACCAGATGCTAGGTGTACTGTACCATATGTATAGGACCAGATGCTAGGTGTACTATATATGTATAGGACCAGATGCTAGGTGTACTGTACCATATGTATAGGACCAGATGCTAGGTGTACTGTACCATATGTATAGGACCAGATGCTAGGTGTACTGTACCATATGTATTGGACCAGATGCTAGGAAATGTACTACAATTTGTTATAGTTTTTGTGTTTGTGCAAGCTATGGTTGAGGGAATCTAAACTGTTTGAACCCGAGGAGATATGGTATGCATTACCAGACATTGTAGTTTAATCCTGTTAGCATTAAAATGGTGTGAAAAGGCAATCATTTCAGCTTTAATTACCTTTATCTTAGAATTACATTACATTGCATGTTCTCATTGTGAGCTCTATAGATCTGGTAGGGCTACTGACTCTAGTGATGACAGTATCTCAGAGCTCCATAGATCTGGTAGGGCTACTGACTCTAAGTGATGACAGTATCTCAGAGCTCCATAGATCTGGTAGGGCTACTGACTCTAGTGATGACAGTATTTCAGAGCTCCATAGATCTGGTAGGGCTACTGACTCTAGTGATGACAGTATTTCAGAGCTCCATAGATCTGGTAGGGCTACTGACTCTAGTGATGACAGTATCTCAGAGCTCCATAGATCTGGTAGGGCTACTGACTCTAGTGATGACAGTATTTCAGAGCTCCATAGATCTGGTAGGGCTACTGACTCTAGGGATGACAGCATCTCAGAGCTCCATAGATCTGGTAGGGCTACTGACTCTAGTGATGACCGTATCTCAGAGCTCCATAGATCTGGTAGGGCTACTGACTCTAGTGATGACAGTATTTCAGAGCTCCATAGATCTGGTAGGGCTACTGACTCTAGTGATGACAGTATTTCAGAGCTCCATAGATCTGGTAGGGCTACTGACTCTAGGGATGACAGCATCTCAGAGCTCCATAGATCTGGTAGGGCTACTGACTCTAGGGATGACAGCATCTCAGAGCTCCATAGATCTGGTAGGGCTACTGACTCTAGGGATGACAGCATCTCAGAGCTCCATAGATCTGGTAGGGCTACTGACTCTAGGGATGACAGCATCTCAGAGCTCCATAGATCTGGTAGGGCTACTACAATAACAGGACTGACCCTATGATCAGTGATGGTGGCGGCCTGAGTAAGTATCTTTTCCTTCCTCCTCTGCTGTAACTGTCACCTGCATTTTTGTCTGCCCAGCACTGAAGTTTTATATCTGGTTTACCTCGTTACCAAGTTGTATGTCCAGTTTACTTTAGTTACCAAGTTGTATGTCCAGTTTACCATAGTTACTAAGTTGTATGTCCAGTTTACCACAGTTACCAAGTTGTATGTCTAGTTTACCAGTTACCAAGTTGTATGTCCAGTTTACCATAGTTACCAAGTTGTATGCCCAGTTCACCATAGTTACCAAGTTGTATGTCCAGTTTACTATAGTTACCAAGTTGTATGTCCAGCTTACCATAGTTACCAAGTTGTATGTCTAGTTTACCATAGTTACCAAGTTGTATGTCCAGTTTACTATAGTTACCATGTTGTATGTCCAGTTTACCATAGTTGCCAAGTTGCTTGTCCAGTTTACCATAGCTACCAAGTTGTATGTCTAGTTTACCATAGCTACCAAGTTATCTTTGACCATAGTTACCAAGTTGTGTGTCTATTTACCATAGATACCAAGTTTTATCTCGTTTGCCAGTTACCAAAGTTTTATGTCTAGTTTACCAGTTACCAATGTTTTATGTCCAGTTTACCATTGTTACCAAATTGTGTGTCTAGTTTACCATAAGTACCAAGTTTTATCTCTAGTTTACCATAGTTACCAAAGTTTTGTCTAGTTTACCATAGTTACCAACGTTTTATGTCCAGTTTACCATTGTTACCAAATTGTGTGTCTAGTTTACCATAAGTACCAAGTTTTATCTCTAGTTTACCATAGTTACCAACGTTTTATGTCCAGTTTACCATTGTTACCAAATTGTGTGTCTAGTTTACCATAAGTACAGTGGTCCCTCCCTAGTAAGACCACCCAGGGAGCACTTCCAACTGGTCTTATTAGAGAGGTGGTCTTACTTGGGAATATCGCTCTCGGGCATGGCAGGGGTCTTACAAAGCATTGCTCAGTGGATTTTATTGTGTAGTGTACACGCATTCATAATATTAAACCAACTGCAAGCTCCCCAGACAAGATACTGTATTCTCATTTGGAATTATGGGTGTGTCTTGGAATGACATTGGTTATCATTGTACACATGTATGTATTGGACATTAGACTCATGCAGTGTCCTTAGGACACAGAAAGTCTGAGATACTGGACTGGACAGTCTGCTCCATCCTGTTCTCGATGACCATCTGCTCGATAGAATCAGCACCTGTCACAAGCTTGGGAATGCCTCGATGAGTGGCAAAGTCACACAGCTTGCACACCATCTCGAACACCTCTGACAAAGTCACAGGAGTGGGCCATGAGGCCACCCTCCTCATCATCTGACTCGGGCCCCTCAGGCGAGGAGTCAGCAGGGGTGGCGAGGGCATGGTTGGGCAGGGTCATAGTGGTCCTCACTGGTGAGCACCTTGCTGTCGATGTTGGCGTAGCCTTCGGCAGTGTCACACCCTCCGGCAGCTGCGCATTTATGACTCCTTGACCTCAGCAGCAGGGGCAGTGGTGGTCGTGAAGCCACACTTCTTAAAGCACTTCTTGATGGTGGACACGTGGAGGTCATCCCAGGCCTTCTTGAGCCAGTAGATCGCCATCAGAACGTCCACCTTCTTGACAAGCGAGCTCATTTTCTCAGTGCAACCACCATCGGCATTCACAGTGTCGTCCTGAGCTGGAGAATATAGCGGATCATCTGCTTCCAGTAGACCAGCTTCATGGCCTGGATGATGCCAGCATCTATAGGCTGAAGCTTAGAGGTGGTGTTGGCGGGCAGGAAGACTAGCTTGAGGTTGATATCTGAGTGCGCTGAGCAGTTGTCAATGAAGATGATGATCTTCCGGCCCTTGGCAAGCATTTTATTGTTGGTGCGCTTGAGCCACTGCTCCCAGATGTGAGTACTCATCCACGCCTTGGCCTGTGCCTCATACTCGATGCCGAGGTCCCTCTTTGGATCAATGCAGATGTAAATATGTACCAGTTCCTGATTTTTCACAGTTGGGCAAAGGTATGTCACTTCGATGGAAGGTAGATCTTCAAACAAAAAACTAAATTCACTGTATTCTTGGATGCTTGGTCTTACTTGGGAGGATATTGACCCAGCCAAGTGGTCTTATAAGAGAGGTGGACTTATCTTAGAGGGTCTTACTTGGGAGGGGCAAAATAAAGCCAGCCAACCGGGAGCAAGCCAAAATGGTCTTATAATGGAGGTGGTCTTACTTGGGAGGGTCTTAATACGGAGGGACCACTGTACCAAGTTTTATCTCTAGTTTACCATAGTTACCAAAGTTTTATGTCTAGTTTACCATAGTTACCAAAGTTTTATGTCTAGTTTACCATAGTTACCAAAGTTTTATGTCTAGTTTACCATAGTACCAAGTCGTACATTAATCTAAGTTCACATGATAATGTACTGAGCAATGCTGTGGCCATGCTTATTATTATTATTATCTGTTATTATTACTACTACTGCTACTACTACTACTATTATTATACCGTTGAATGGTTATAATCTTTACGGGTAGCAGTTATCAGTGTTTGGGATTCTGGTGTCTTGACCTGGTGCAGACTAGCTAATGCAAGTGCCGTGGTGGGCAACTTGCTGTAGAGTCACTCCTCTGTGGCCCACTCTATAGGTGGTGCTTGAGGAATTGCTATCAGGTAACAATAGATGAGGTAGGTGTGAGAATATTCAATTAAACGCTCTCGACTTACCAACATGTAATCACACTCGAGTTCTTTCTTCCTTTTCATGTCTGAGATGGAGGGACACTTGTATGGGAAATCCTCAAGTGATTGATGTTGTGAGAGATCTCCTTTTCTTCTGTGCATGCCAGAAACTCGATAATGTCTGACCTGATTTATAATGTGTCAGAAGCATTGTGCTGTTTCTTTAATGTGTTGGACATTGTTGGGTTTACACCTAGTAACCAATCTATGCACCCACCTAGCAACCAAGCCATGCACTTGCCATGCCCACCTAGCAACCAAGCTATGCCTAATTACCTCTACTGTGAATGTATTTCAAAGAGTGTCTGCCTGAGATAGTATGACAATAATTACATGCATTTATCACACAGCTAATGATATTGGATATTGTTACATGTAGTATTGCGTTGCCTCAGAACTTCCCACTGAGCCAGGTCATTGCTAGAACAGCATTGATGAAGCATTGTGTCATATATATACCTCCAAAGTCATTACGCAGTCTCTTTGAAAAAGCTCTAGAATGTGGAACAAATCCAGGAAAATTGTCTAGCGTCAGAGAACCTCGAGTAGTAGTGAGGTGTTGAAGAAGAATATGACTACATTCCTGCCATTACTTCACACTTTTTAATCTCTCCAGCATGTCACATGGGCACTCTCCAGCCTGTCACATGAGCACTCTCCAGCCTATCACATGAGACTCTCCAGCCTGTCACATGAGCCTCTCCAGCCTATCACATGAGCCTCTCCAGCCTGTCACATGAGCCTCTCCAGCCTATCACATGAGCCTCTCCGGCCTGTCACATGAGCCTCTCCAGCCTGTCACATGAGCCTCTCCAGCCTGTCACATGGGCATCTCCAGCCTGTCACATTGGCACTCTCCAGCCTATCACATGAGCACTCTCCAGCCTGTCACATGAGACTCTCCAGCCTATCACATGAGCACTCTCCAGCCTGTCACATGAGCACTCTCCAGCCTGTCATGAGCCTCTCCAGCCTGTCACATGAGAACTCTCCAGCCTGTCACATGAGCCTCTCCAGCCTATCACATGAGCCTCTCCAGCCTATCACATGAGCCTCTCCAGCCTGTCACATGAGCCTCTCCAGCCTATCACATGAGCCTCTCCGGCCTGTCACATGAGCCTCTCCAGCCTGTCACATGAGCACTCTCCAGCCTGTCATGAGCCTCTCCAGCCTGTCACATGAGAACTCTCCAGCCTGTCATGAGCCTCTCCAGCCTGTCACATGAGAACTCTCCAGCCTGTCACATGAGCCTCTCCAGCCTATCACATGAGTCTCTCCAGCCTATCACATGAGCCTCTCCATCCTATCACATGAGCCTCTCCGGCCTGTCACATGAGCCTCTCCAGCCTGTCACATGAGCCTCTCCAGCCTGTCACATGGGCACTCTCCAGCCTATCACATGAGCACTCTCCAGCCTGTCACATGGGCACTCTCCAGCCTATCACATGAGACTCTCCAGCCTGTCACATGAGCACTCTCCAGCCTGTCACATGAGCACTCTCCAGCCTATCACATGAGCACTCTCCAGCCTGTCACATGGGCACTCTCCAGCCTATCACATGAGCACTCTCCAGCCTGTCACATGGTCACTCTTCAGCCTATCACGTGAGCACTCTCCATCCTGTCACATGAGCACTCTCCAGCCTGTCACATGAGCACTCTCCAGCCTGTCACATGAGCACGCTCCAGCCTGTCACATGAGCACTCTCCAGCCTGTCACATGAGCACGCTCCAGCCTATCACATGAGCACTCTCCAGCCTGTCACATGAGCACTCTCCAGCCTGTCACATGAGCACGCTCCAGCCTGTCACATGAGCACTCTCCAGCCTGTCACATGAGCCTATCACGTGAGCACTCTCCAGCCTGTCACATGAGCACTCTCCAGCCTGTCACATGAGCACTCGCCAGCCTATCACATGAGCACTCTCCAGCCTGTCACATGAGCACTCTCCAGCCTGTCACATGAGCACTCTCCAGCCTGTCACATGAGCACTCTCCAGCCTATCACATGAGCCTCTCCAGCCTGTCACATGAGCACTCTCTGTCACATGAGCACTCTCCAGCCTGTCACATGAGAACTCTCCAGCCTGTCACATGAGCACTCTCCAGCCTGACACATGAGCCTCTCCAGCCTGTCACATGACACTCTCCAGCCTATACATGAGCACTATCCAGCCTGTCATACTGGCTGTTGACACCTCCAGCTTGTCATGTAAGCATACTTTAGCATGTCTGAAGTTGGAGAGTGGAGTTAGCTACACTACACTGTGATAGGGAGTTTCAACTAGAGAGTGGAGTTAGCTGCACACTGGGTAGTTGATAGGGAGTTTCAACTAGAGAGTGGAGTTAGCTGCACACTGGGTAGTTGATAGTGAGTTTCAACTAGAGAGTGGAGTTAGCTGCACACTGGGTAGTTGATAGTGAGTTTCAACTAGAGAGTGGAGTTAGCTGCACACTGGGTAGTTGATAGTGAGTTTCAACTAGAGAGTGGAGTTATAGCTGCACACTGGGTAGTTGATAGTGAGTTTCAACTAGAGAGTGGAGTGAGCTGCACACTGGGTAGTTGATAGTGAGTTTCAACTAGAGAGTGGAGTTAGCTGCACACTGGGTAGTTGATAGTGAGTTTCAACTAGAGAGTGGAGTTAGCTGCACACTGGGTAGTTGATAGTGAGTTTCAACTAGAGAGTGGAGTTAGCTGCACACTGGGTAGTTGATGGTGAGTTTCAACTAGAGAGTGGAGTTAGCTGCACACTGGGTAGTTGATAGTGAGTTTCAACTAGAGAGTGGAGTGAGCTGCACACTGGGTAGTTGATAGTGAGTTTCAACTAGAGAGTGGAGTGAGCTGCACACTGGGTGGTTGATAGTGAGTTTGAACTAGAGGGGTAGTTGATAGTTAGTTTGAACTTCGTGTGCAATGCACAGAAACACCTTGGCAAGTGTGAGCAGTGATCAGATCCTTTCTCTAACCATGGTATTGTTGCGTGTGTCTGAGTTGTCTTTCTGGCTGAACTGAGAAAGTGAAACTGTTAGGTGATGGCTAGCGTGTATCCCGGACTGAAATGCCCTCCCTTGTTGTGCAGGAAGTAGTAAGGGAGTAGATATGTTAGTGATGTTCTAGTGATGTTGGCACAACTGTGCTGTTCATTGTATCAGTAGTCGCCATGCTTTCGTCCCCAAGCCTACATTAATGGTTTCACTTGAAGGAGCTGCCGCACGTTGTCCGTCGACTTGTTGTGGAAAGTAGTTGCTCAAAATTGACCTTTAGTTTGACTTTGCAGTTGTGCTGATCCTGCACGGCTTTCTGCTTCTTCTCCGACAGGTGACTAGCATCTGCTTGGCTTCTCCGACAGGTGACTAGCATCTGCGATAGCTTCTCCAACAGGTAACTAGCATCTGCGACAGCTTCTCCGATAGGTAACTAGCATCTGTGACAGCTTCTCTGACAGGTGACTAGCATCTGCGACAGCTTCTCCGACAGGTGACTAGCTTCTGTGACAGCTTCTCTGACAGGTAACTAGCATCTGCGACAGCTTCTCCGACAGGTGACTAGCATCTGTGACAGCTTCTCCGACAGGTAACTAGCTTCTGCGATGGCTTCTCCGACAGGTAACTAGCATCTGCGACAGCTTCTCTGACAGGTAACTAGCATCTGTGACAGCTTCTCCGACGGGTGACTAGCTTCTCTGACAGGTAACTAGCATCTGTGACAGCTTCTCCGACAGGTGACTAGCATCTGCTTGGCTTCTCCGACAGGTGACTAGCATCTGCGATAGCTTCTCCAACAGGTAACTAGCATCTGCGACAGCTTCTCCGATAGGTAACTAGCATCTGCGACAGCTTCTCCGATAGGTAACTAGCATCTGCGACAGCTTCTCTGACAGGTAACTAGCATCTGCGACAGCTTCTCCGACAGGTGACTAGCATCTGTGACAGCTTCTCCGACAGGTAACTAGCTTCTGCGATGGCTTCTCCGACAGGTGACTAGCATCTGTGACAGCTTCTCCGACGGGTGACTAGCTTCTCTGACAGGTAACTAGCATCTGTGACAGCTTCTCTGACAGGTAACAAGCATCTGCGACAGCTTCTCCGACAGGTAACTAGCATCTGTGACAGCTTCTCCGACAGGTAACAAGCATCTGCGATGGCTTCTCCGACAGGTAACTAGCATCTGCGACAGCTTCTCCGACAGGTGACTAGCAGCTTCTCCGACAGGTAACTAGCATCTGTGACAGCTTCTCCGACAGGTAACTAGCATCTGTGACAGCTTCTCTGACAGGTAACTAGCATCTGTGACAGCTTCTCCGACAGGTAACAAGCATCTGCGATGGTTTCTCCGACAGGTAACTAGCATCTGCGACAGCTTCTCCGACAGGTGACTAGCATCTGCGACAGCTTCTCCGACAGGTAACTAGCATCTGTGACAGCTTCTCCGACAGGTAACTAGCATCTGCGACAGCTTCTCCGACAGGTACCTAGCATCTGCGACAGCTTCTCCGACAGGTGACTAGCATCTGCGACTTGATCATTGCAAGTTTCCATCTCTACACCAACAGAAAACTTTACTCTCTCTCACTAGCATGCTCTGCGGTGGCCCCAATAGGCAAGCTGCAAACTTGGCTCACATGTATGATTTTTTAAGTTGGGTTTAAAGTTTGTTTGATAGTGACTATGAATCTGATTACAGCACTTCCTGTAGTAAACTAGACGGCATGCCATTAGCTCCTTATGTAGTACACGTGACAAATCTACAAGATGTGAACTTTGCAATGGCTGCTACATCTTTTTTACATGGTTTTTCACTTCTTTTCCTTCCCATCCCTTCCTCCCCCTCTTCCTCTTCCTCCTCCTCTTCCCTCTTCCTCCTCCTCTTCCACCTCCTCTTCCACCTCCTCCTCTTCCTCTTCCTCTTCCTCCTCTTCTTCCTCCTCCTCTTCCTTCCCCTCTTTCTCCTCCTCTTCCTCCTCCTCTTCCTTCCCCTCTTCCTCCTCTTCTTCCTCCTCCTCTTCCTTCCCCTCTTTCTCCCCTGCTTCCTCCTCCACCCTTCCCTCATGGTGTGTGCAGGTGGAGACAATTGGAGATGCCTACATGGTAGCTGGTGGTCTGCCGGAGAAGAACACCATCCACGCAGAGTGTGTGGCCAACCAGGCACTTGACATGATGCATTACTGCAGACAAGTCACACGCCCTGACAACAGCGAGCCTATCACAGTAAGTGCTGGTGCATCCTCAGCTTCCTGCTCTCCTTCAGCCTGCTTCTTCCACACTCCCCAGAACCACTCCATTCCCCCCCCCCCACTCTCCCTAGCACCACTCCACGGGCCCACTCCCGCTCTCCCTGTCCCACTTCCCTGCCCTCCCGCTGCCCCAGCCTCTCCCTATTAGAGAGAGAGGTGTATTGAAATATGTTTCAACGGGTGTTGGGTTCATGTGATAGCCTTTGTTGCCACGTGTAGTAGGACTTGGCGTGCGTAGGACCAGCTTCAGGACCCACTCGGGTCTTCTAGCCTCACCCCTTCCCATCCTCCCAACAGCTACACCACGCATGTGTCGTCATGCTGTCCACCTGTGTATACATGTGCGACACAGGGTGAGGTCGTCGTGCTGTCCACCTGTGTATACATGTGTGTGCGACACAGGGTGAGGTTGTCATGCTGTCCACCTGTGTATACATGTGCGGCACAGGGTGAGGTCGTCGTGCTGTCCACCTGTGTATACATGTGCGACACAGGGAGAGGTCGTCGTGCTGTCCACCTGTGTATACATGTGCGACACAGGGTGAGGTCGTCGTGCTGTCCACCTGTGTATACATGTGTGTGCGACACAGGGTGAGGTCGTCATGCTGTTCACCTGTGTATACATGTGCGACACAGGGAGAGGTCGTCGTGCTGTCCACCTGTGCATACATGTGCGACACAGGGTGAGGTCGTCATGCTGTCCACCTGTGTATACATGTGTGACAGGGCGAGGTCGTCGTGCTGTCCACCTGTGTATACATGTGTGACAGGACGAGGTCATCATGCTGTCCACCTGTGTATACATGTGCGACACAGGGCGAGGTCGTCGTGCTGTCCACCTGTGTATACATGTGCGACACAGGGTGAGGTCGTCATGCTGTCCACCTGTGTATACATGTGCGGCACAGGGTGAGGTCGTCGTGCTGTCCACCTGTGTATACATGTGCGGCACAGGGTGAGGTCGTCGTGCTGTCCACCTGTGTATACATGTGCGACACAGGGTGAGGTCGTCATGCTGTCCACCTGTGTATACATGTGCGGCACAGGGTGAGGTCGTCGTGCTGTCCACCTGTGTATACATGTGCGGCACAGGGTGAGGTCGTCGTGCTGTCCACCTGTGTATACATGTGCGACACAGGGTGAGGTCGTCATGCTGTCCACCTGTGTATACATGTGCGGCACAGGGCGAGGTTGTCGTGCTGTCTGCCGGTACATACATGTGTGCTTACAAACAAAGGAATTCTGAAATTCCCTTTACACCTCTGACTTATGTTGCTGAAAACAAACCCTCTCTAGGGGGCATCTATTAGCAGCTCCACTGGACCAGTGATTACAACACTTGCCTCTTGCCTACTGCAGATGTAAGTATGTGGGTTGTGGTCGTGTTGACTCAAAAGGAGCAGCTGCAGTCGACCAGTGTACAGCTTCTTTGTGGTCAATAAGGCAATATACTGAGCTGTGGGCGGCCAGGTGCCAGCCAGGTGCCAGCCAGGTGCCAGCCAGGTGCCAGCCAGGTGCCAGCCAGGTAAGGTGAGTGAGAACTCACACAGCGCAGGGCTCCAGAGGTAGTTTGGTAAAGTACCGGTATCGCAGGGCTCCAGAGGTAGTTTGGTAAAGTACCGGTATCGACATCTGGAAAAGTGGGGGGGGGGGGGGGGGCTACCTCAAAACTGTTTGCTTGTGTGACTCCATGTATATGAGCATTCAGTATCATGGACATATTTCTAGCATAGATAAGCATCTCAGAGGCCAACTAGAACATGGCGTTTTTTTCTATTCTTGCAAGCAAATGACTCAACAATGATTATATTAGTTGCACACAGAGGAGAATACAGCTGATTATATCATTAATTGTGTTGGTTGATCTGCCATTCACAGTGAGACTACACTCGTGCTCCTCTAGCAGCCCAGCCCTCTCTTCCTCTCCTCACCAGCCTCAGTCTTACAATGGCAGATGGTCACAATACGGAAGAGGAGCAGTAGAAGTAGAGACCCTGCCTTGCCGCGGTAGTAGTTTATTTAGGCCATTTATGCGGTTGCCAAATAATGTTAAGTGCAAGTAGAGAACCTGACCAGTTTCATGGAACCAGATGAGATCTAGAACAAAACTTAACTAGAACCTAACCAGTTTCATGGAACCAGATGTCTAGAACACAACTTAACTAGAACCTAACCAGTTTCATGGAACCAGATGAGATCTAGAACACTAGAACAAAACTTAACTAGAACCTTAACCAGTTTCATGGAACCAGATGAGATCTAGAACACTAGAACAAAACTTAACTAGAACCTAACCAGTTTCATGGAACCAGATGTCTAGAACACAACTTAACTAGAACCTAACCAGTTTCATGGAACCCAATAAGATCTAGAACACAACTAGAACCTAACCAGTTTCATGGAACCCAATAAGATCTAGAACACAACTTAACTAGAACCTAACCAGTTTCATGGAACCAGATGAGATCTAGAACAAAACTTAACTAGAACCTAACCAGTTTCATGGAACCAGATGTCTAGAACACAACTTAACTAGAACCTAACCAGTTTCATGGAACCAGATGAGATCTAGAACACTAGAACAAAACTTAACTAGAACCTTAACCAGTTTCATGGAACCAGATGAGGTCTAGAACACAACTTAACTAGAACCTAACCAGTTTCATGGAACCAGATGTCTAGAACACAACTTAACTAGAACCTAACCAGTTTCATGGAACCCAATAAGATCTAGAACACAACTAGAACCTAACCAGTTTTATGGAACCAGATGATATCTAGAACACAACTTAACTAGAACCTAACCACGTTTCATGGAACTGGATAGGATCTAGATTATGTACTGGTCTTGAACACTTTTTTGTTCTTTGTCGAGGACGACACTGCTCGAAATGAACCTTTTTTAATTTTAGCAATTGCAGTGTTTCTCTAGTGGAGCAGGGATGGATGCAGCCTCGCTACGTGCCAGCTCTAGTGGAGTAGGGATGTGTGCAACCAGGTTGGGAGGAAAGGTACGGTATGTGATGGTTTGTGGGAAAGGAAGTGGACATTTCCTGCAACTCCCACACACTTCAAAACAGAGAGTTCAGTTAATTAAATATCCAGATCACATCACTCTCCCAGGTCACCACCTCATCCCTCTCCTGCCCCTGGGTGACCACCTCATTTCACTCCATCCCACTCACCACCTCATCCCACTCCATCCCACTCACCACCTCATCCCACTCTCACCCCCAGGTCACCATCTCGCCCACTTACTACCTCATCCCACCCACCTAGATGCCTACCTCATCCCACTCTTGTCCCTAGGTCACCCTCTCCCCCGGGTCACCAGATATCTGCATTACCCACAACATGGATGCACAAGTTTTATGAAGTTATTGGGTTATGAATGCGTTTTAGTAAAGTCTTTTTGTGACAGACCTACAGTACTTGTAGTCATAGGGACAGGCCTACTTGTAGTCATAGGGACAGGCCTACTTGTAGTCATAGGGACAGGCCTACTTGTAGTCATAGGGACAGGCCTACTTGTAGTCATAGGGACAGGCCTACTTGTAGTCATAGGGACAGGCCTACTTGTAGTCATAGGGACAGGCCTACTTGTAGTCATAGGGGCAGGCCTGCTTGTAGTCATAGGGACAGGCCTACTTGTAGTCATAGGAACAGGCCTACTTGTAGTCATAGGGACAGGCCTACTTGTAGTCATAGGGACAGGCCTACTTGTAGTCATAGGGATAGGTCTAATGAGGTCTAATCTAACTTGAATGCCAGCATTCAAAGGTTATGTGCAATATAGATTATGATAATTAGTGGACAGTAGGACTAAGTCTAGCTCCCAGGTCAGCAGCACCAACTGGTCCAGGTCAGCAGTACTAACTGATGGAGCTCACCAGGTCAGCAGCACCAACTGGTCTGGCTCACCAGGTCAGCAGCACCAACTGGTGTGGCTCGCCAGGTCAGCAGCACCGACTGGTGTGGCTCACCAGGTCAGCAGCAGTCTGCACCAACTGATATTCCCAGTATCAAATTGTTGCTAGGCTATTAGCATGTCAACATTGTCTACCTGAGCCCCCTGAAGCCATGAAGGCCCCCTTGATCGTCTCCTGCCATTACTTCGCCAAGTGACAGGCTCACACGTGCTTCACATTCCTTAACCTTCCTATATAATAATATAGGCTTAGTCACACACGCTTCACATTACCTTAACCTTCCTATATAATAATATAGGCTCAGTCACATGCTTCACATTACCTTAACCTTCCTATATAATAATATAGGCTCAGTCACATGCTTCACATTACCTTAACCTTCCTATATAATAATATAGGCTCAGTCACACTTCACATTACCTTAACCTTCCTATATAATAATATAGCCTCAGTCACATGCTTCACATTACCTTAACCTTCCTATATAATAATATAGGCTTAGTTACACATGCTTCACATTACCTTAACCTTCCTATATAATAATATAGGCTTAGTCACACTCTTCACATTACCTTAACCTTCCTATATAATAATATAGGCTTAGTCACACTTCACATTACCTTAACCTTCCTATATAATAATATAGGCTCAGTCACATGCTTCACATCGATAGGTGGTTTGATGCGAATCAGAGCAACCAATTAAAGCGTAACTACGCGAGTGTGTGTTGAAAAGAATTTCATTCCCTCGTGTCTTTGTGATCCTGCAGTTGGGAACTTTGGAACCAGCTGTATACTATCTGTGGCCTTGTGGCCAAACTAGCAGCTACATAGCTAGATAACTGTTGCTATGTTCATACGCCCTGCATCTGGGCTTCTGAAGTTCGTGCAGTCACAACCTTCGTTGGTTCTACCTTTCCCTCAGCTCTCTCCTCTTTCCTCTCTGCAGAAAATGTTTCCTGCGCATCTGTAGGTAGCTGATCAGCAAGAAAAGGATGCAAACAAACTCCATCTCAACTACAGGATATGATTTTGACTGACTTTGGTAGGCTAATAATTTTTGTTTCGTACGACAAATTCGCATGATGCGCATCAGCACTTCCCCTGACCCACTGCGCAGTAATGTGCATCAGTTTAAGTGCAGAGTGTGGACAGCCTAAGAGGTGAAGAATGAAGGCAAAGGGACTAGAGGAGACAAAACCATAAGAGTAGTACAAGTGTTAAAAAAACGTGTGGCTACCACTTTATAGCTCCATATATAGCTCCATAAATTCTGCAAGCTCCATGCTATGGACTTGATATATAGCTCAAAAGATAGGTCTCTCTGTGTGCTCTCTTGATACTAAAATATTTTTCATAGCTATAACACCGTACCTAAGTTACTGGAGCTAAAGTGGGGGTAGCTCAAAAGTTGTTTTTCTCCGGACTGCCAAGTGCTAGAGAGCTGAAATTAGTACCAGTGGCTAGAGGAAGCTCTACTCTATGCAACGACTGGTTTCATTAGGCGCTAAAACTTGAGTATGTGGTCAAGCACCCGGTTGGAAAAAGAATTATAAGCCAAACCACATCCCACTCTCAGCTCAGTTCCGCTGTTCCACTAGACTATAATAATAACAACAAACAACTTCGGACAAAAATGTTTTTATTTAAGAACGCCAACAATGCTGACAGAAGGGAACAAGACCGCACCCATATAGACCATCAACAGGTGATAACCCTTACCATTTAACATTACAGGCGTGATACTTTACTTCCTAAGATACATGCGATGTATGTGTATAGAAATCAGTACAGTGATTGATTGTAAATGGTAAAGGGTCGTCTAGCGGTTTGTGGTGTGTAGTCTTCCTTCCTTCCTTTTTGTTCTTGTATATTTTGATTGTGTGGCATGCATGGTGGGCCTTATGCAATGGCAGTCATGTCCCCATGGATGAGGACATCCTCTGCTGGCTGCCATGTCCCTTGTGCTGCTGTTTACTGTTGCCTGCCACATTGTCTAGATGCGTATCGGGATCCACAGTGGTGCAGTCGTGGCTGGCATCGTGGGCCGACGCATGCCTCGCTACTGTCTCTTTGGCAATACTGTCAACGTCGCTAGCAGAACAGAGAGCAATGGGACGCCTGGAAAAATACAAGTCACAGATTACACTTACAGGTAAGGAAGGGCGATGATACTTGTTTGGTAAAGGGTTATCAGTGGTGTTGGAGTGGAAAGGTCATGGTGGATGCATCATCTTTGATCATTCATGGAAGACATTCATTTTTGGTAGCTCAGTTGTGGTTTGTATCTGAAGCCTTGAACAGCGAGGTTTGGTTTGAATCTGAAACAAGTTTCATTTTGCTGGTACTATAATTTGACTTAATTAAAGTTGGCTGCAAATACAGTAGACCCTCAAATATCCGAACCGCTATTATCAAAATGCTCGGTTTATCCGAACTCGTTAAAATAGAAAGACATGGTATGACTGTCCGCAGGGGAATTAGTTGGGTGGGGCTTGCTAGAGATTTGCACGTGAAAGCTGAATCAGCTCTCTAGGACAAAAGGACGAGCGTAGTTTTGTCCATTGAGTGGAAGTTATCTATCTTGGGCAAGAGATCTGAAGAAACCACTGGAACTGGACTCGCAGAAGATAAGGCATTGGAAAGGCAACGGAGATTGTAAGTAAGTAAGCCAAACTCCAAGAGTAAGCAAACACTCTTGATAGTCGTGCTATTGGCCAGCTTGGAAGCCTCTATATCTCTGGCTCATTCAGTAAAGGGGGCAAGGCACTGCAGTCAGTGGACCATTGCTAAGAGAGAAGGCAGCAGATTTCCAAGAAAAGTTACATGAACGAGAATCAGAAGGACCACCATTTTCTGGCAATGCTAGCTACTGATGGGACAGACCAGCAAGTGTTGCCAGCTGAATTCTCTCAGACATCACCTGATAGTCCTTAAAGGAGTGAGACCTCTGGCATGCATGAAGAGGCATGATAACCTGAAGAGACAACTTATTTTAGTAGTGTATGTACAGAACCGCAGCTCCTAAGGACACGATGCTCCTAGGACCAGGAAGTAAGCTACTCACATCCCTAGGCCATGCAGATAAAAATCACATCGGCAATTATCAAACGGCACAATTGAGTATTTTTAATATGTTCATGAGTTTTTAAATGTTATTTGTGCTTTTTGCATATCTGAACTTGAGTCCCAATGCGTTCGGATATGCGAACATCTGTACGTTAATAATACTGATTGACTGATAGTACTGATTGACTGCCATAAGCACCTGCAGGAGTGAACTTGCACTGCATAAGTACCTGCAGGAGTGAACTTGCACTGCATAAGCGAGCTGTTTTGACGTTGTTCACCAAGTAACCAGGTTTTTTTTAGCTGCCCCTGCCTAGTAGATGGTCAGAAAGTGTAGCTTCATGTTTGTGAGGGTGAGTGAGCACAATCTCAGAAAGGCTGCCTGTTATAACTGATCATTGTGCAGACATTGTTTGTTTGGGCAAATGGTATTGACATGTTCAAGTGCAGAAATTCAGCCAACAGCAGGCAAACAGTTGGCACAAATCACTAGACTCATTGAACCCCAGACTTCATGACCTATTGACCCCCAGACTTCATTTGTAGTTTTTACCATTGTTTTATAGCTTTCCTTAGGATGCAAAGAAGCTCAAACTCTTAGAATGCAAATAGAAGAAGCTCAAACTCTTAAAATGCAAATAGAAGAAGCTCAAACTCTTAGAATGCAAATAGAAGAAGCTCAAACTCTTAGGATGCAAATAGAAGAAGCTCAAACTCTTAGAATGCAAATAGAAGAAGCTCAAACTCTTAGAATGCAAATAGAAGAAGCTCAAACTCTTAGAATGCAAATAGAAGAAGTTCAAACTCTTAAAATGCAAATAGAAGAAGCTCAAACTCTTAGAATGCAAATAGAAGAAGCTCAAACTCTTAGAATGCAAATAGAAGAAGCTCAAACTCTTAAAATGCAAATAGAAGAAGCTCAAACTCTTAGAATGCAAATAGAAGAAGCTCAAACTCTTAGAGAAGAAGCTCAAACTCTTAGGATGCAAATAGAAGAAGCTCAAACTCTTAGAATGCAAATAGAAGAAGCTCAAACTTGTAGAATGCAAATAGAAGAAGCTCAAACTCTTAGAATGCAAATAGAAGAAGTTCAAACTCTTAGAATGCAAATAGAAGAAGCTCAAACTCTTAGAATGCAAATAGAAGAAGCTCAAACTCTTAAAATGCAAATAGAAGAAGCTCAAACTCTTAGAATGCAAATAGAAGAAGCTCAAACTCTTGAGAAGAAGCTCAAACTCTTAGGATGCAAATAGAAGAAGCTCAAACTCTTAGAATGCAAATAGAAGAAGCTCAAACTTGTAGAATGCAAATAGAAGAAGCTCAAACTCTTAGAATGCAAATAGAAGAAGCTCAAACTCTTAGAATGCAAATAGAAGAAGTTCAAACTCTTAGAATGCAAATAGAAGAAGCTCAAACTCTTAGAATGCAAATAGAAGAAGCTCAAACTCTTAGAATGCAAATAGAAGAAGTTCACTCTTAGAATGCAAATAGAAGAAGCTCAAACTCTTAGAATGCAAATAGAAGAAGCTCAAACTTGTAGAATGCAAATAGAAAAAGCTCAAACTCTTAGAATGCAAATAGAAGAAGCTCAAACTCTTAGAATGCAAATAGAAGAAGTTCAAACTCTTAGAATGCAAATAGAAGAAGCTCAAACTCTTAGAATGCAAATAGAAGAAGTTCAAACTCTTAGAATGCAAATAGAAGAAGTTCAAACTCTTAGAATGTAAATAGAAGAAGTTCAAACTCTTAGAATGCAAATAGAAGAAGCTCAAACTCTTAGAATGCAAATAGAGAAGCTCAAACTCTTAGAATGCAAATAGAAGAAGTTCAAACTCTTAGAGAAGAAGCTCAAACTCTTAGAGAAGAAGCTCAAACTCTTAGAATGCAAATAGAAGAAGCTCAAACTCTTAGAATGCAAATAGAAGAAGCTCAAACTCTTAGAATGCAAATAGAAGAAGCTCAAACTCTTAGAATGCAAATAGAAGAAGCTCAAACTCTTAGAGAAGAAGCTCAAACTCTTAGAATGCAAATAGAAAAAGCTCAAACTCTTAGAATGCAAATAGAAGAAGCTCAAACTCTTAGAGAAGAAGCTCAAACTCTTAAAATGCAAATAGAAGCTCAAACTCTTAGAATGCAAATAGAAGAAGCTCAAACTCTTAGAATGCAAATAGAAGAAGCTCAAACTCTTAGAGAAGAAGCTCAAACTCTTAAAATGCAAATAGAAGCTCAAACTCTTAGAATGCAAATAGAAGAAGCTCAAACTCTTAGAGAAGAAGCTCAAACTCTTAGAGAAGAAGCTCAAACTCTTAGAATGCAAATAGAGAAGCTCAAACTCTTAGAATGCAAATAGAAGAAGCTCAAACTCTTAGAGAAGAAGCTCAAACTCTTAGAGAAGAAGCTCAAACTCTTAAAATGTAAATAGAAGAAGCTCAAACTCTTAGAATGTAAATAGAAGAAGCTCAAACTCTTAGAATGCAAATAGAAGAAGTTTAAACTCTTAGAATGCAAATAGAAGAAGTTCAAACTCTTAGAGAAGAAGCTCAAACTCTTAGAATGCAAATAGAGAAGCTCAAACTCTTAGAAGAATGTAAATAGAAGAAGCTCAAACTCTTAGAATGCAAATAGAAGAAGAGAATGTCAATAGAAGAAGCCGTAGTTTGATGCACACATTGTTGGGGTATGCAAACAAAAGCTACGCCTGCAACAAAACTTCAGTAAGGAAATCCATTCTGCTGCACCTTTCTAAGGCAAACAAGAAACAGCAGTAAAGATTGGAAGAAGTAGTGCAAGACTGCATGCTAGCCTTTCCTACCATCATCAGCATCACCACCACCATCAGCATCACCACCACCATCACCACTACCACCATCATCATCATCACCACCACCATCACCACTACCACCATCATCATCATCACCACTACCACCACCATCACCATCACCACAACCATCAGCAGCATCAGGGAGTATACTAGTGCTCCCTATGTTGGTTAGACTGACTTTTTTAAATGGCGGACACAACACCCCCCCCCCCCCCCCCTGCCCCAAATGCCGTAATGATAGACTACCAGTTTGTCCATGGAAAGTGTGAAGAAATCTTGAGATTGATCTCCAATGATCTATCTACAATATCTACATATGTATATATCTATGTACTATCTATCATGTAGCATCTATCTATATCTATGTAGCATCTATTTATGTAGCATCTATCTATGTAGCATCTATCTATGTAGCATCTATCTATGTAGCATCTAGCATCTATCTATGTAGCATCTATCTATGTAGCATCTATCTATGTAAGCATCTATCTATGTAGCATCTACAGTATCTATGTAGCATCTATCTATGTAGAATCTATCTATGTAGCATCTATCTATGTAAGCATCTATCTTGTAGCATCTATCTATGTAGCATCTATCTATGTAGCATCTATCTATGTAGCATCTATCTATGTAGCATCTATCTATGTAGCATCTATCTATGTAAGCATCTATCTATGTAGCATCTATCTATGTAGCATCTATCTATGTAGCATCTATCTATGTAGCATCTATCTATGTAGAATCTATCTATGTAGCATCTATCTATGTAAGCATCTATCTATGTAGCATCTATCTATGTAGCATCTATCTATGTAGCATCTATCTATGTAGCATCTATCTATGTAGCATCTATCTATGTAGCATCTATCTATGTAGAATCTATCTATGTAGAATCTATCTATGTAGCATCTATCTATGTAAGCATCTATCTATGTAGCATCTATCTATGTAGCATCTATCTATGTAGCATCTATCTATGTAGCATCTATCTATGTAGCATCTATCTATGTAGCATCTATCTATGTACGCATCTATCTATGTACGCATCTATCTATGTAGCATCTATCTATGTATGCATCTATCTATGTAGCATCTATCTATGTAGCATCCATCTATGTAGCATCTATCTATGTAGCATCTATCTATGTAAGCATCTATCTATGTAGCATCTATCTATGTAGCATCTATCTATGTAGCATCTATCTATGTAGCATCTATCTATGTAAGCATCTATCTATGTAGCATCTATCTATGTAGCATCTATCTATGTAAGCATCTATCTATGTACGCATCTATCTATGTAGCATCTATCTATGTAGCATCTATCTATGTAGCATCTATCTATGTAGCATCTATCTATGTAGCATCTATCTATGTAGCATCTATCTATGTAGCATCTATCTATGTAAGCATCTATCTATGTAGCATCTATCTATGTAGCATCTATCTATGTAGCATCTATCTATGTAAGCATCTATCTATGTAGCATATATCTATGTAGCATCTATCTATGTAGCATCCATCTATGTAAGCATCTATCTATGTAGCATCTATCTATGTAGCATCTATCTATGTAGCATCTATCTATGCAGCATCTATCTATGTAGCATCTATCTATGCAGCATCTATCTATGTAGCATCTATCTATGTAGCATCTATCTATGCAGCATCTATCTATGTAGCATCTATCTATGTAGCATCCATCTATGTAAGCATCTATCTATGTAGCATCTATCTATGTAAACATCTATCTATGTAGCATCTATCTATGTAGCATCTATCTATGTAGCATCTATCTATGTAGCATCTATCTATGTAAGCATCTATCTATGTAAGCATCTATCTATGTAGCATCTATCATGTAGCATCTATCTATGTAGCATCTATCTATGTAGCATCTATCTATGTAGCATCTATCTATGTAGCATCTATCTATGTAGCATCTATCTATGTAGCATCTATCTATGTAGCATCTATCTACTGTATGTAGCATCTATCTATGTAGCATCTATCTATGTAGCATCTATCTATGTAGCATCTATCTATGTAAGCATCTATCTATGTAGCATCTATCTATGTAGCATCTATCTATGTAGCATCTATCTATGTAGCATCTATCTATGTAGCATCTATCTATGTAGCATCTATCTATGTAGCATCTATCTATGTAGCATCTATCTATGTAGCATCTATCTATGTAGCATCTATCTATGTAGCATCTATCTATGTAGCATGTATGTAGCATCTATCTATGTAGCATCTATCTATGTAGCATCTATCTATGTAGCATCTATCTATGTAGCATCTATCTATGTAGCATCTATCTATGTAGCATCTATCTATGTAAGCATCTATCTATGTAGCATCTATCTATGTAGCATCTATCTATGTAGCATCTATCTATGTAGCATCTATCTATGTAGCATCTATCTATGTAGCATCTATCTATGTAGCATCTATCTATGTAGCATCTATCTATGTAGCATCTATCTATGTAGCATCTATCTATGTAGCATCTATCTATGTAGCATCTATCTATGTAGCATCTATCTATGTAGCATCTATCTATGTAGCATCTATCTATGTAAGCATCTATCTATGTAGCATCTATCTATGTAGCATCTATCTATGTAGCATCTATCTATGTAGCATCTATCTATGTAGCATCTATCTATGTAGCATCTATCTATGTAGCATCTATCTATGTAGCATCTATCTATGTAGCATCTATCTATGTAGCATCTATCTATGTAGCATCTATCTATGTAAGCATCTATCTATGTAGCATATATCTATGTAGCATCTATCTATGTAGCATCCATCTATGTAAGCATCTATCTATGTAGCATCTATCTATGTAGCATCTATCTATGTAGCATCTATCTATGCAGCATCTATCTATGTAGCATCTATCTATGCAGCATCTATCTATGTAGCATCTATCTATGTAGCATCTATCTATGCAGCATCTATCTATGTAGCATCTATCTATGTAGCATCCATCTATGTAAGCATCTATCTATGTAGCATCTATCTATGTAAACATCTATCTATGTAGCATCTATCTATGTAGCATCTATCTATGTAGCATCTATCTATGTAGCATCTATCTATGTAAGCATCTATCTATGTAAGCATCTATCTATGTAGCATCTATCATGTAGCATCTATCTATGTAGCATCTATCTATGTAGCATCTATCTATGTAGCATCTATCTATGTAGCATCTATCTATGTAGCATCTATCTATGTAGCATCTATCTATGTAGCATCTATCTATGTAGCATCTATCTATGTAGCATCTATCTATGTAGCATCTATCTACTGTATGTAGCATCTATCTATGTAGCATCTATCTATGTAGCATCTATCTATGTAAGCATCTATCTATGTAGCATCTATCTATGTAGCATCTATCTATGTAGCATCTATCTATGTAGCATCTATCTATGTAGCATCTATCTATGTAGCATCTATCTATGTAGCATCTATCTATGTAAGCATCTATCTATGTAGCATCTATCTATGTAGCATCTATCTATGTAGCATCTATCTATGTAGCATCTATCTATGTAGCATCTATCTATGTAGCATCTATCTATGTAGCATCTATCTATGTAGCATCTATCTATGTAGCATCTATCTATGTAGCATCTATCTATGTAGCATCTATCTATGTAAGCATCTATCTATGTAGCATCTATCTATGTAGCATCTATCTATGTAAGCATCTATCTATGTAGCATCTATCTATGTAGCATCTATCTATGTAGCATCTATCTATGTAGCATCTATCTATGTAGCATCTATCTATGTAAGCATCTATCTATGTAGCATCTATCTATGTAGCATCTATCTATGTAGCATCTATCTATGTAGCATCTATCTATGTAGCATCTATCTATGTAAGCATCTATCTATGTAGCATCTATCTATGTAGCATCTATCTATGTAGCATCTATCTATGTAGCATCTATCTATGTAGCATCTATCTATGTAGCATCTATCTATGTAGCATGTATGTAGCATCTATCTATGTAGCATCTATCTATGTAGCATCTATCTATGTAGCATCTATCTATGTAGCATCTATCTATGTAGAATCTATCTATGTAGAATCTATCTATGTAGCATCTATCTATGTAGCATCTATCTATGTAGCATCTATCTATGTAGCATCTATCTATGTAGCATCTATCTATGTAGCATCTATCTATGTAGCATCTATCTATGTAAGCATCTATCTATGTAGCATCTATCTATGTAGCATCTATCTATGTAGCATCTATCTATGTAGCATCTATCTATGTAGCATCTATCTATGTAGCATCTATCTATGTAGCATCTATCTATGTAGAATCTATCTATGTAGAATCTATTTATGTAGCATCTATCTATGTAAGCATCTATCTATGTAGCATCTATCTATGTAGCATCTATCTATGTAGCATCTATCTATGTAGCATCTATCTATGTAAGCATCTATCTATGTAGCATCTATCTATGTAGCATCTATCTATGTAGCATCTATCTATGTAGCATCTATCTATCTATGTAAGCATCTATTTATGTCTATGATTAATTTGTTTCCCAATTTTTTACCCCGCCCCCACCCCAATATTTGTGCGGTACTTTTCTAATGAGGCCATTAAAGATGCTGAAAATGTATCTCTTGATTGGCTGTTGTTGCTGTTGCTGTTGTTGTTGTTTTCCTCCTTTTTTTGCCAGTTAACGCTTCAGTCTTCGTTATGGTGGGTGATCAATGCACGAATGCTCCCTGGCAACACATTTCACATGAAATGCATGTAACTCACTGTCTGAATGGGTGGGTGGTCTGCCCCCTCAAACCAAGCACACTATCACACATAATGATGGATGATTCATTGGACATGTGTAGGTACATACAAAAAAAGACGGCATTCAGTTTCATGATGAATGTGGTATTTGAGTTTGCGACTGTAAATACTTATGGTGGTCAATCTGTTAGGTAGTCATGTGACTGGGATCTAATTAGTGCCAAGCATGAATGGATTAAAGTGATTTATATTGTCTACTAACCTGCTGGAAACTAATGCCGTATTTCCTTGAATAGAAACTTTTGTTTCTAATGCCACATTTCCTTGAATAGAAACTTGTTTTTAATGCCACAATTCCTTGAATAGAAACTTGTTTCTAATGCCACAATTCCTTGAATAGAAACTTTTGTTCATTTCCTTGAATAGAAATGTTTGTTTCTAATGCCACATTTCCTTGAATAGAAACGTTTGTTTCTAATGCCACATTTCCTTGGTATTGGTTTGTACAATGATGGTATTGGGTTGTACAATGGTGTTATTGGATTGTACAACGGTGGCATTGGGTTGTGAATAGAAACTTTTGTCTCTAATGCCACATTTCCTTGAATAGAAACTTTTGTTTCTAATGCCAAAATTCCTTGAATAGAAACTTGTTTCTAATGCCACAATTCCTTGAATATAAACTTTTGTTTCTAATGCCACATTTCCTCGAATAAAATGCGTGTGTTCTATTCATTTCATGAGCTTCTTAGCTGCATGCACTATTTGAGGGCGTATTCTATTCGAGGGCGTGTTCTATTATTTCAACATGGCTAACAGACATGCACACACACAATAGTTGCACGAGATGACTGGATCTCAAAAAGGTGGCAAGTACTGATAATAAGTGTTCGGGTATTAGCCGTCGTCCTTATTCTAGTTTCATCTTCTTCGTAATCAGCTTTGTCACTTGCATGGGGAACGTCATGGTCAGTCCCTCTCACCTTTTCTGAGGAGTTGGGCCGTCTCACTGGCGATGTTTGCTACAGCACTTCCTGCTACTTGCCCGGGCTTTAAACAGTGAATGCTTCATCATGTGACCATCTGTCTCGACCGAAAAGCCACAACTTTTGAAGGATTTTATTATCACTATGGTTACCAAACTTTCTTCGCCCACTCCGCACAGCATTTGCGCTGGAGCATTCATACTTCCTCCTCTAGCCCTTGCCCCTGATGATGTATGGTCTAATTGATGCTCTAATTGATGATGTATGGTCTAATTGATGATGTATGGTCTAATTGAGGGCACATTCCATAATTATCGTAAATGGTACGCATTCTATTTGAGAGCGAGTTCAGTTCAAGGAAATACAAATATATTATATATGGTAACATCACACATGACATTCTGTTCCCAAGAAGATGCTTCATATTTGGCATCACACAGTAGGGACTTTGACTTACTGCTGACACTCCTTCTTGCTATTGTTGTCCCTACTTTCACACATGTGCACGCATGCATGCACACACACAATCTTAAACCCATTGTCCCTCCCCCCCCCTCCCTTTGTCGACTTCTTCAATCTAGCCTCCTCAAGGACCGGCCCAACTTCAAGTTTGAATTTCGTGGCAGCATCGAGTTCAAGAATGTTCCTGCACCTGTCAAGTGCTACTACTTAGTGGCCAACTTGGAGAAGGAAGAGTATCAACCCATCGCACTCCCGGACGAATCTGAATCTGTAGCATTTCAGTTTATGATGACCACCACACCTAGCTCTCCCCCCGTCACGCCGCAGTTCCCTGAGCAGCAGCAGTTGAACCCTCCCCCAATAGGGATTGGCGAAATGCTTACGTGCTCCATTGCAGAGCCCACCTGTCCAATCTTCCACACAGAAGCCCCCATTTCCTTCCAGATCCCAGACTTAAATGTGACTAAGCCTACACCAAACTGCACCCCAGATGCCTCTCCTCCTGATAGCAAAAAAAGTAGCATCACAGATGAACTGAGCATTTTTTCGGATCGATCTTTCTCCCCTCCTGCTCAGCCTGACATCTCTCCCATTCATCCTCATGATGGCAGAAGTAGCAACAATGCTGGCAGCACGTTCAATGTCAAGATTGGTGAAGTGGAGGAATGCACGGCGTTGCCTTCCTGTGTTGTGTCAATCCAGGAGCCATCTGCTGAAGAGCAGCAGAGACTAACAGGTATGGACTCTCATCATTCCCACTCCCAGACCTCTCACTTGTCCAGCATGCGGAACACTTCCATGAGCCCACTCCAAGAGGACCTCAATGAAGAGGAAAGTCTCTCTCTCTCTAACATGGATGAAGGGATTGACCTTCAGCGCAAGATTTCAGATGTTTCGAACTGCAGCTCCGAGAGTGGAGGCGGAGGAGGAGGAGGAGGAGTTTGTGGGATAGGAAACAGCAAGGACAAGAAGCATTCAAACAGGAAAGTCTCGGACACATCTAATCACAGTGGGGAGAGTGGGATCGAGAGTGCCACAGACAAGCTGTCACCATCCTCCTCTTCTTCTTGCACTGTTAAGGAGGGTGTGGTCGTAGATGACGCGCTCAGGAAAACTAGCATGGACAGGAAGGTATCCACCTGCAGCAATGCCAGCACGGAAGAGGAACTGGCCACCATCAGACAGAAACGTGCAGGATCCGTGAGCAGGGTTATTGAGCAGTTTAACAGACAGCGGAAGTCGGGATTACCCATGGTGATCAATCCTAAGCCAGGTCATCTGGAGAACAACGAACAAGCAGCGGCATCAGCAGCATCAAGACCAACACAAGGAGGATTGTCCAGAGGATGCCTCCACAATGCCAGTTGGGGTGGGGAGGCCCCACCAGTGTCGTCTTAGCCACTCTGTATAGACTACTCGTGCACACATCACCCGCGTACATGACACGTGTATGTGAGAACAAGGCAGAGCACTGCAGGGTCACACTAACATTAATCATGTGACAACCAGTTACTTAATGTTGGACACCCCCAGCTGGGGTACATTTCTATTTTTCTATATTTCAATTTTTCTTGTTTTTGTTCCCCTGCATTTTTTCTAAAATATATCGAGTACGTATGTTGTTATAAAGTGTATAATAGATCTCATCACAGCTATGTTGATGACTTCTGTACCATCAATATTTCCCTCCTGTTCATATGTCACGCACACACACACACACACACACACACACAGTCTCATATGCACACACACTCCTACACATGTCTCTGTAATGTATTACCTGCTTATGGTCATTAAATCACACACTACACCAAAATCGGTGACAAGGGGATCTTGATCTAGATGCTCTCGGGCTGAAGCAGGCTGTTGGTGAGTTGGAATGGGTAGTGCCGTTGTTGGGGTTGGGGGATTTGCGAGTTGCAAACTGGTTTCCCAAAATCGGAACATTTATTGTGTAGAGGCTGACCTGTGGGCTGTTGACTGCCTGTCAAGATACAAAGAACTAGTTTTGCAAGAATACGTGACTACATTTAACTACTGGACCTCTACATCAATAAAATATAATATTATACCTGTAGTTATTATGGTGTTGGAGCTTTACAGCAATGTAGTGTAAAGAAGGCACTAACAAGTGCTTAGAAGGGTTATGATACCACCATGAATTTAGCACTGAATTAAAAATAGTTATTGCTGCTAACGTACTTGTTAATAAGCTAATTATAAGCTTACAAGACAAAAATGTTTTTTTAAGCAAAAAAATATATAGTAGTCAGAAATGTTAACTACATAGACATCATTTGTAGGATCCTCTACCTGAAAGAAAAATCTGTTTTGCTATAAATGACTGGACCTTGTCTTGCTATATATAAATGACTGGACCTTGTCTTGCTATATATAAATGACTGTCTACTTGCTATATATAAATGACTGGACCTTGTCTTGCTATATATAAATGACTGTCTACCTTGTCTTGCTATATATAAATGACTGTCTACTTGCTATATATAAATGACTGTCTACCTTGTCTTGCTATATATAAATGACTGTCTACCTTGTCTTGCTATATATAAATGACTCTACTTGCTATATATAAATGACTGTCTACCTTGTCTTGCTATATATAAATGACTGTCTACCTTGTCTTGCTATATATAAATGACTGTCTACCTTGTCTTGCTATATATAAATGACTGTCTACCTTGTCTTGCTATATATAAATGACTGTCTACCTTGTCTTGCTATATATAAATGACTGGACCTTGTCTTGCTATATATAAATGACTGTCTACCTTGTCTTGCTATATATAAATGACTGGACCTTGTCTTGCTATATATAAATGACTGTCTACCTTGTCTTGCTTATATAAATGACTGCTATATATAAATGACTGGACCTTGTCTTGCTATATATAAATGACTGTCTATCTTGTCTTGCTATATATAAATGACTGTCTACTTGCTATATATAAATGACTGTCTCCCTTGTCTTGCTATATATAAATGACTGTCTACTTGCTATATATAAATGACTGTCTATCTTGTCTTGCTATATATAAATGACTGTCTACTTGCTATATATAAATGACTGTCTCCCTTGTCTTGCTATATATAAATGACTGTCTACTTGCTATATATAAATGACTGGACCTTGTCTTGCTATATATAAATGACTGTCTACCTTGTCTTGCTATATATAAATGACTGGACCTTGTCTTGCTATATATAAATGACTGGACCTTGTCTTGCTATATATAAATGACTGTCTACTTGCTATATATAAATGACTGTCTACCTTGTCTTGCTTATATAAATGACTGTCTACTTGCTATATATAAATGACTGGACCTTGTCTTGCTTATATAAATGACTGTCTACTTGCTATATATAAATGACTGGACCTTGTCTTGCTATATATAAATGACTGGACCTTGTCTTGCTTATATAAATGACTGTCTACCTTGTCTTGCTATATATAAATGACTATATATAAATGACTGGACCTTGTCTTGCTATATATAAATGACTGGTCTACCTTGTCTTGCTATATATAAATGACTGGACCCCTTGTCTTGCTTATATAAATGACTGGACCTTGTCTTGCTATATATAAATGACTGGTCTACCTTGTCTTGCTATATATAAATGACTGGACCCCTTGTCTTGCTTATATAAATGACTGGACCTTGTCTTGCTTATATAAATGACTGGACCTTGTCTTGCTATATATAAATGACTGTCTACTTGCTATATATAAATGACTGTCTACCTTGTCTTGCTTATATAAATGACTGTCTACTTGCTATATATAAATGACTGGACCTTGTCTTGCTATATATAAATGACTGGACCTTGTCTTGCTTATATAAATGACTGTCTACCTTGTCTTGCTATATATAAATGACTGGACCTTGTCTTGCTATATATAAATGACTGTCTACCTTGTCTTGCTATATATAAATGACTGGACCTTGTCTTGCTATATATAAATGACTGGACCTTGTCTTGCTATATATAAATGACTGGACCTTGTCTTGCTATATATAAATGACTGTCTACCATGTCTTGCTATATATAAATGACTGGACCTTGTCTTGCTATATATAAATGACTGGACCTTGTCTTGCTATATATAAATGACTGTCTACCTTGTCTTGCTTATATAAATGACTGGACCTTGTCTTGCTATATATAAATGACTGTCTACCTTGTCTTGCTATATATAAATGACTGGACCTTGTCTTGCTATATATAAATGACTGGACCTTGTCTTGCTATATATAAATGACTGGACCTTGTCTTGCTTATATAAATGACTGTCGACTTGCCTTATATAAATGACTGGACCTTGTCTTGCTTATATAAATGACTAATCTAACTTGTTGCATGACAAGTCAATCCACTTAACATTTTTTGTCTTTTTAAACAAGCAGCTGCTATATATAAGTACTCAGATAAGTTCAGAAACTATCCCTAGAAGTCATTTACCATAAACTAGACTCGTGCTAAAGTGTATGCATATGGATCATATGTTAGTTACTTTGTTGAGGGCCAATGCTGTCGAATTGTCATAAAAGCTGAGGAAACCCACCTGATCATTTCTGAAATTGCTGCAGGTTGCTGAGTTTTGACAATTTGGTGTCTTCCGTTAGTTAAATTGTGAGAGATTAACATTGTATGCAAGTGATGTGTGGATAGATAGATAGATAGGCTAAATTAGTGTGAATAATAGATACATAAGGCTAAATTGATAGATACACAAGGCTAAATTGATAGATAAATTGATAGATACACAAGGCTAAATTAAATAGATACACAAGTCTAAATTGATAGATACACAAGGCTAAATTGATAGATACACAAGGCTAAATTGATAGATACACAAGGCTAAATTGATAGATACACAAGGCTAAATGAAATAGATAGATACACAAAAAAATGGATTGCAAAGAAAGAAGAATTAAAACGAGACTTTATCTAACAGTTTTGACTGGACCACTTTTGGGCCATTAATTTTGTCAGCTATATAATAAGTGGCTGTATCTATTGGTTTATGGTAATAGTTAGCTTACCAGTAACTATGTACATCTACATACATACCTGGTTTACCCAAACAGGTGTACTTCTTCTAGCTCATTAGGTTTTTATCAGGTGACTTAATCTGAGTTAAGCCACAGCACTCCAGTAGCTAAACCGCATCGTTATAATTGGAAGGTCATAAAATAATTAAAATTCAGCTCTATCCTGTCCAGATTCTCGATGGCATCAGCTTAGCTTGATGACAAACTGACAATTCCGTTGCACTGAGCCCCTGTGGTGAAATACATCAGAATCTGAGGCGTATGAGGCATATGAGTTCTACCTATTTCACCACAGGGGCTCTCAGAGCAACGGATATCGAACCCATAATCTTGGCCTTAAACACAAATATGGCTGACAAGGATTAGACTTCCATTACAGCTTAGCTTTCCAAAAAGGGTTTATGGGGAAAAGAGTAGCTACTACTTCTTGTAGTTTTCAGCATCATTGGTGTGCAGCACGACCTTTTGCTACATTATAATGAGGCTCAGGATGTGGTGTGTAGCATGACCTTTCCTACACTATAATGATGCCCAGGATGAGGTGTGTAGCATGACCTTTCCTACACTATAATGAGATTCAGGATGAGGTGTGTAGCATGACTATAATGAGGCCCAGGATGAGGTGTGTAGCATGACCTCTCCTACACTAGAATGAGGGCCAGGATGAGGTGTGTAGCATGGCCTTTCCTACACTATAACGAGGCCCAGGATTTGGTTTGCAGCATGGACATTGCTATTCAAATGGGTACTTTTCCAATCCTCTCTAACAAATGCTATCAGAAACGATCCTTATACATACAGATAGGCTTAGTCTGACCCTGCAAAATCCTGTCTAGTGTTGAAGGTAATGAATTGCCATCTAACTCGTCAGAGGATGCGTTCGGATAGAGATTTTGAAATGAGTGGAGTCAATTGGACATTGAAGAAGCTAACCTACCAAGAAGGCATAAGAGACCACATCACTATGAAGAAGGAGTTGGTGAAGTAGAGTTTCCATCAAAACCAAAAGGTCTATACAGATATATTTCGAAGTACTGGATTTAGCTGTGGTGAGTGTTACTAACAAATTTGACCTACCTGGGTTCAAGGTCCACTCAAATGTAGAACAACTCCTTTTTTGAATCATATTCTGGCGAAGACTGTGAGAGTGAACTGGTTGCTGTATGCAGCTGGTGAAGGTCTCGACCTCCATGATCTTCACCACAGTCCAGGACTTTGCAAATGTTGTGTTGAAAAAAAGGAAGATGAGAAACCATCAATTTCTGGACTGAAATTTGTTCTTCAGAGTCTAATAGCTCAAAGAACACTAATATAGGTCGCTTTCTAACTGCTTATGGTTATTCCTGCACTATGAATTGTACTTCTGAAAGATCTTTCAGTGCCCTTTGAAGGATCAAAATGTGTTGAGGAACACCATGTCACAAGAACAACTTAACTATATGCATGATGCTTCTCCATTGTCGCCAGGACAGACAATTTGGACATAAAAATCGTAGGCAATAAATTTATTTGTGCTAAAGAATCAGGTCAACATATATTTGCTAAACTTTAATTGGTTACTCTGAATTTTATGGTGTAAATACAAACTTCGATGGGTCTTTGTTATTTTAGTTGTGTCAGTTGAGAATTTCAATGGATAACAAATCTAACATGCTCTCATTTGGATGCAAATTTAATGGCGTGATTTATTTATTTCCTGCCTCCTTCCCCTCGCCATTTATTAGGTGGAGCTTGAGCCCCATCAAAATCCTAATTTTAACCGGACCACTCCAATTTTTGTCACTACATCCTACAGACAACAACATTTACAGGACCTTTTACCTATTAATTTAACACCAAATATAATATATACAGATTTAAAAAGTCGTCAATATGTTTATAGGTAAAGTGTCTGTAGTCTTGCATTTTTATCTTATTTTTTCTACATTCAATCAATCAAACATATTCATGGACACATGCATCGTGGTTTTGTCATAAGAGTAGGTTTCCTCAGAAACCAACTGGTCACTTCTTGGTAGAGCTAAAACGTGCAGCAGCTTGCTGACTCAGCTCAGTTAAACTCGGTACCTACACAAGCGTGTTTATTGCATAGCTGTCCCACAGAATCTCCCGATGAAAAAAGGAAAAAGGAGTCAGTGATAGGGGACCTTGACAAAAAGGGGTTGGGTTAGGGTGGGGGGTGGAGGGAGTGGAGGGGAAAAAGTGAATGATTCCACCAAGGATTGAACTGGGGGCCTTGAGTACCAAGTGAACAGACAGATGAACCCACCCTTGATATTGGCTCTGCATCAGCCAGTATGTAGCAGCCATACTCTTGCCGATGAGGGAGCAAACTGCTGCCAATGCCTAGATTGAAATAATGGGTGCTGATGCTGGTAGAAAGCCACACCATCACACTATGAAAAATTGCCGAGCAGAAAATTGCAACAGTTTCTAAGTTCTCCAAAATCTTGGTTGCAGTCTACATGAAACCATTGTCGGTAACTTCAAAGGCCCACAAACACATTAAGATCTTGGTTGCAGTCTACATGAAATCACTGTCGGTAACTTCAAAGTCCTACAAACACATTACAATTAATTGCCACTGCTTTCCAAAAAAAAATTTGGTTTGATCCCCAAATAAAAGAGCTCATTTACCGGCATCTTCTTAATATTGTAAATGTATTGCAGTCATTTTAGTCACAACAACATTTTCAGCATTTGCCTGAATCATTTTCTAAGATGGTAGAAAGTGTGTGTTGCAAATATCTACTAATCACTCGCCCCCAGCCCTTGTCTTCATTCCGTCCATTTCTAGTCACCTCCGGCATTTCAACTCGTCCCACCCGACCAGGTATTCGCTGGAAAACGATTACCTTTTTTGTTGGTGCAGTGAAGTTGTGGATAATGTCATTGGTCTCGTGTCAAACACTGCATTCAAATCCAAGCTCAGGAAGTTCGTGACTGCTTCTGTGTGACTTCCATTCGTATAAATGACCTTTGATCTCCATGTCCCAAGCTTAGTAATATTGAAATCACTCCTTCTTTATCAATCTAAACACTAATAAGGCCATGGGAAATCAGCCCCTCTATCCTGAACACTGTGCTGGTATATATTTTGACTACTCCAATAGCAGAACTTTTCTCTCTTTGCATGAAATTGTTGTACTTGTTGCCTATATACAAAATTGAAAGTGCATAAGGTTCATCCAATTTTGATCGAGTGCTGTAAATCATAGACCTATGTGTATTCTATAAAAAAATCTTGCACCTGTGATTATATAGCTTATAAGGTTATCCGCCCTGATCTGTAAGAATAATTTGGGTTGTTGTTAACAGATAATTTATAATGCAACTCTTAATTTCCTATGAGAGAGTTTTTTTTATGAGAAATTCTTGTGATGTGACTTTTGCAGAACTTTTGAGAGAGTTCCACATCAGAAGTTGCTTTAGAAGCTCTGGGGATTTGGCATTACTGGGCCTTTGGTATTGCATATTTGTCAGACAGAACCCATTTTGTGGCAAGGTTCTCATTCAAATCAGCTGGGTAGCTTCAGGAGTCAGGGAAGCATCCTTGGTCGTCTTTTACATCGACTTCCTTGTTTGCAGAGGACACAAAATTTGTTGCTCCTTTGGTATTGGAGAATGATGGCATTAGTCTACAGGATAATCTGTCCTAGTGCTCTGTAATAATTCAATTCTGATATACATCTTACACCATCAACAATGAAGAAATTATACCAACTACCAGACAGTGTGACCGGTGGTGTGTTGATGGTAGACTGTAAAGTGTATAAAACTCCTTGAATCTTATCAAACTTTTCTGCCAACTCGTCCAATCGGTGTCAAAAAATCTCTCTTCGACACACTAGTTGTATTGCTCTCAAATATGGAGACCTCGTTTACACAAGCACATCGTTATGGTTGAACCAGTACAAGGAGAGCCACTAAATACATCCTGAATGATTATGCTTTGTGATTATAAAGTGCTCTATACATTCTTGCCTCTCATGTACTACAGGATATCCTTTTTTTTTGTCAGAGACTTACTATATAGACCACCTGACAACTTAGCATCTTGGAGTATCCTTTTCACAGACTAGATCTTCTCTAAACAAGCTAGTGGTTACAGAATATCGTCCACAACAAATTTTAGTCATCTAGTCAAACTCCGTCTACTCTTGAAATTTCTCTCTCATTTTTTTACACTCAAGAGACAAATATCACTTCTGCTGTCCAGTTTTGTGCGTAATTTGACCCAGTGCCCCATGCTCATTTCATTATGTCTGTCCATGTCACGAGTGTTTTAGTTAGTAACTGGTTCCATTGTACCCCAGTGGGTGGCCTTCAACTACTAATCCTTAACATTAATATCATCGCCAAATACCCAGTTGTAATGTCATTATTAATAATAATAAATATATATTCTTTAAGATATATCAGCTTTTTAAATATATATTTGCTGTGGGAAGAAGATTACAGACAGGTCAGAGGGATGGTGGTCAGAGGATGTGGAGAGGTTAATTGGTGTTAGGAAGGAGAAATGTAAGAGGCTAAGGGAAGCCAGGAAGAGATGGGAGAGAGAGGCTACATTAAGATAACTATGGGATGACTATAGAGAAGCAAGAAAGGAAGTGAAAAAGACTATTAGGAAAGAGAAGAAGGAATTGAGGAAGAGAACTATAAAGAGCAGGGTGGGACTAGTTGTAATCTGTTTTAGATTTAAGAGTAAAGAGAGAAGGATAAAAGGAGTGAAAGATGATGAGAGAAGGATGGTGGAGGAGGAAGACAAGGTGTTGGAGGTGATGGCAAAACACTGGGAAGAGCTGTGGAGGAAAAAAGAGGATACCACAGTACAAGAATTAGAGATAGGAGAAGTGGGTGGGCATGAGCTGGGTATGTGTGAAGAAGTAAGTTGGGAAGAAGTAGTAGAGGTAATGAAGTGTTTGAAGAGAGGAAAGGCTCCACGCCCGGATGGAATGTTGAATGAGATGCTGATGTATGGAGTTAGGAGGTTGGTGGAGGTGATGGTGCAGGTGATGAATGTGGTGATGAGAATTGAGTGCTGCCCAGTGGACTGGAAGAGGAGTTTACTAGTACCTCTCCACAAGGATGGTGACGAGGACGAAGTAGGGAATTATACGGAAATTTCATTGTGTTGTAGTGTGGTGAAGGTGTTTGCAAGAGTGTAGGCAAGGAGGATGGGAGTGTTCGCTGTGGATAGGATTTTGACGGAAGCACAAGGAGGATTTAGGAGACAGAGGAGATGTTCAGACCAGTGGTTGGTATTAAGAGGAGTTTGTGAAGTGAGGAAGAGCGAGAAAAAGGCTTCATATCTGGCTTTCCTGGACATAAGTAAGGCATATGACAGTGTGTAGAGGGAGGGACTGTGGCAGAAGTTGAGGCAGTATGGAGTAGAAGAGAAACTTGTGAGGACATGTGTAGGATTGTATAGTGGGGTGGAGACGATGGTGATATTGAATGGAAGGAGGTCAAGG
Source organism: Cladorhizidae sp. MBARI D1340-BT2 (assembly GCA_028752905.1). Taxonomy (NCBI): domain Eukaryota; kingdom Metazoa; phylum Porifera; class Demospongiae; order Poecilosclerida; family Cladorhizidae; species Cladorhizidae sp. MBARI D1340-BT2. Next base: position 2,292,422 of record JAQNBH010000017.1, on the reverse strand, counting down.
TGGTTCACTGTGGAGAAAGGACGTAGGCAGGGATGTCCTTTGTCTCTACTTCTTTTCAATATTTATTTGATGGGAATGGCAGAGGAATTGGAGAGAGCTGAGCTAGGAGTCAAAGTGGAAGGCTGCTGGTGTGGGGCACTTATATATGCAAATGATGTTGTTCTTCTGGCTGACTCAGGGGTGGAACTGTAAGCTATGTTGGATGTGGTACAGGCGTATGTGTTAAGGTGGAAGATGAAATTTAATAGCAAGAAGAGTAAGGTCATGGTAGTAGGGAAGAAGGAAGCAGAAGTGCATTGGAGGATTGGTGAGGAGATATTGGAAGAGGTCAAAGAATTCAAGTACTTAGGAATATGGTTTGATAGGAAGCTAAGGGGTAATATTCAGTTGGAGAAGATGGCAAAAAAGGCAGAAGAGTGGGTTGGAAAGGTAATATGGATGAGTAGAGTGAATGGGCAGGTGGAAGTAGACAGAGGAAGAATGGTGTGGGAGCTTCTAGCGAGACCCAGTATGGAGCATGCAGCCGAAGTGTGGTGGACAGGAGGACGGAATACTTGCAAGAAGTTGGAGTCAGCACAGATGAGAGTGGATAGGAGACTGTTGGGGGCAAGTAATAGTAGCAGGAGTGGCAATACGGGGAGATATGGGGTGGAGGAAGCTAGAGGAGAGGAGAGAAAAGATGAAGGTTTTGTTTGGCAAGAGATTAGAGGTGTTGGAACAGAGCAGATTGGTAAAATTGTTGTAAATAAACTAAGAGAGGATGGAGGAATTGGATGGTGGGAAGAATATGAGATCTTGAGGAGAAAGTACGAGATAAACAACGAGGTTGGGTCAGTGCACAAGTGGAAGGGGAAAGTGAAGGTGAGAAATGAGGACTGGGAGGAGGAAGTAAACAGAAAGAGTACGCTGATTTTTTATAAACCGGCAAAGAATGGTGCAAAGGTGGAGAGGTATGTGAGGTCCATGCATGGTCAGGAAGATGTGCGGTTGCAATTTAGACTGAGGACTGCATCAGCTGGGTATAAGAAGAGATGTTGGATAGTTAGGGATGAGAGGTGTATCATGTGTGATAGTGAAGCAGGGGAGGATGTGGAACATTTCTTGGTGATATGCAGGGAATTTGAGAGGGATCGGCTGGTACTGATGGATGAGGTGCACAGAATTGTAGGGGCAGGACAGTGGCTGGATGAATTTAGAAGAGTGCGTATGGAAGGTGGCATTGCTTTTGGGGAAAGATGTGGAGGGAGTAAGTGATGCAGTGATTGGAGGAGGTGGGTGAGTGTGTTATGTATTTTGGTAGTGAAGTGGTGGCAGAGGAGAAGGGAACTGTTTTATGGTGAGCTGAGGAATGATCTTTGGTCCCCTCCCGTCCCCCCCTCCTTGACAGCAGGACACTCGTAACTTAATATTGTGGATAATTTTATTGTTGATTTTTTAATATAGATTGTTATTAGGTTAGTTATGAAATAGTTCCACACTGTGCTGTAATATATATGTGATGGCCATAACAGGCTGAGCAATAGCAGGATTAAATAATCATTCTTTATTTCATCTCATTTCTTATTTGTACTCGTCTTTTGTGTATTTTGGCACCTTGATATTGGCTTAGGCTAGTTGTGTAGGGCAGCCTTGATATTGGCTTAGGCTAGTTGCGTAGGGCCCAGATTGATCTAAAGGGAATAACAAATACAAAACCTCTAGTGCAATGTGTAATTCATAATTCAGTTTATGTGTACAGTTCATCAGACAAAGCTGAATTATTTAACAATTACTTTCATTCAACTTTCACTAAGAGCAATTTTAGTCTTCCACCTATTGACAAGCTTCCAACTCCCTCATCACAACTTAGTCAGTTAGAAATAAGTTCTTCTGAAGTATTTGAAGCATTGGGTAAGATCCATCAAAGGCCTTTGGCTATGATAATATTAGTCCTTGTGTTTTAAAGGCATGTGCAACCTCTCTTTTAATTCCAATCACTAATCTATTCAAGAAATGTATCCATACCAACTCTGTTCCTGAGGAATGGAAAATCCACAAGATCTGCCCAATACCCAAAGCTAAGGACCTCTCCAAAGTAGAAAACTATAGACCAATCTCACTCTTATGTATCTTGTCAAAAGTGCTTGAAGCAATCGTATATGCAAAGATCATTACGTTCATTCAGCCGCTTATATCAAAATGTCAATTTGGTTTCCTTCAGAACAGTTCGTGCTTGTCTCAGTTATTATCAACATTCAGTAAAATATATAAAACAATTGATGATAAGCAGGAATGTGATATATAATCTACTTGGATTTTCGAAAAGCTTTTGATTCAGTGCCACATGACTCAAACTGTGGTGCAAGGGAATCACTGGCCCACTTTGGCATTGGTTTAAATATTATCTATCCAGACGCCAACACTATGTTTCTGTAGATGGTATAACATCTAATTCTCTTCCAGTTATATACGGAGTACCTCAAGGAAGTATTTTGGGACCGCTTCTATTCTTGATTTACGTCAATGATCTTCCTGATGCTATTGTTTCCTGATGCTATTGTTAAATCTTCAATCTATATGTTTGCAGATGACACCAAGTTACTTAAGTCTATAGAATCTGAAAATTCGAATGTGCACCTTCAAAAAGATCTTGACTCTGTGCAGCAGTGGTGTGACAAGTGGAAACTGGGAAAAAATGCTGACAAATGTTCAGGTATACACTTTTCATTATCAACATCAACCCACTCTTCTTATGAAATTAATGGCTCTAATGTCCAGTTTTCGGATTCTTATCATGACTTAGGAGTACATAATAGTGAGTGGAAATTTATCATGGTCACTGCACTATAACAAAGTATGTTCCAAGTGCTACCAAGCACTTCAACTTATACGCCGGACGATATCGCAGACAGCCCCAATTGATCTGAAAAGAACACTTAATTTTACCCTGGTAAGAAGTCACCTGACGTATTGTTCCCAGTTGTGGAGACCATGTCTCCTCAAGGACGTGTATATGTTGGAAAGGATACAGCGCCATGTGTCTAAATTCATCCTTGGAGATTCTACAAGCGACTATAAAACACGCCTCATCAAGCTAAACGTTTTGCCACTTATGTATTGGTTAGAGTTGCAGGATATTTTATTCTTTGTTAAATGTCTCAAGGAACCATCAGAAAACTTCGATATTCTACAGTACGTCTCCTTTTCATCCAGCAATACAAGATCAACATCATCAAATAATCTTGCTCATCAATATCACCGCACATCACACTCCCGTCACTTCTATATGAAAGACTATGGCATCAGTGTTACTTATTCAACCATTAAAAAAAAGCTAAAAATTATTTTCTGGAACCACTTCATAACTAACTTCGACACAGATAATATTTGTTCTTTCCATTGTCTGTCCTTGTCCAAACTGTTTTAATCACAATATCACTACTGTTTAATTAAGCCACTCCACATTTATCTATCTTTAAATATTATAATCATATGTATGCGCACACACACACACAGCTGCACCAGTACTTGGTGCTAGACTGACAGCACTATATATATATATATATATATATAATTTTTTTGTGTGTGTTCACTCCATGTATAGTCATCTTCATTGTCGCTGTAAAGCCATAATTATTATATAATTATATATATTATATATATTGGTTAGGCTAACAGCCTTAGCTTAGGCTAGTTGCGTAGGGCAGCCTTGATATTGGCTTAGGCTAGTTGGCTTGCCCAGTGCAAAGCACTGGAAAAAAGTGGAAGTGAAAGTTAATTATCAATATTTATTTATGGACTTTAAAAAGGTTGACGATGACCCTTTACCCACCACGACCCTTTAAAATCATACTGGTTCTTAATTCAAGTGTTTGTGGCTTTCAACTTTTTTTGTCAAGTCAATCCAATACTTTAGCTGCGGTATATAGAGACCCTAGGTGCCATTGGCCCAAAGTCATTGGCCTTTAGGAACTTGGAAGGAAAATAAAGCAACACGCCGGAAAAAGAATTCACACCAATTTTTGATACAACAATTGTCTGTGGCGGTACAGAGAGGCAATGCTCTTGCAGTCATGGGGGCAATGGGAGGCTCAGGCGTGGACAGTCTTGTGTAATTATTATTGTTGTTGTTGGTTATAAAATATTTATTTTGTTTATAGACTACCACAAATCACAGGTGTAGATGATTAATATTATAGCCAATGAGTAAAACAGTATACCAAATACAGTGCAATTTGACGAGCAGAATGATATTGGTGTTTATAGGTATTCTCTAAGCCTTGTACATACATACACACATTAATGCTTGGCTTTCCCCCCCCCTTCCCCCCCAAGTAATTTTTCCTTTTCCCTCTTTCCCTCCTTTCTACTGTATAAGCTGTGGAAAAGTACTCGAATCTAGCAGCAGTCACAATGTTGAAAGCTGCACCAGTTGAGCATCAGTCTCTAAGTCCAATCCAAGCTTCTGTGACCAATGTTTGTCTTCTTTTAAACACTCTTTTGTTTCTTCTTATACTGTAAACAAGTGCATACCTTGTTATTTAATAATTAGTGGATAATGAACCTTCTCTGTATGAACATTATTACGTAGGACCCTTTACCGGACTGAGGCCATTTACCCATTACACATGCGCACACGCCTTTGATGCCAGTTATTGCACGCATTGCTTTTGTTGAACATCAATTGTTTATCGAGTTGCATCTTCATAGCAAACGCGCATAGCGCCATTCTCTATGCGTGCAATAACTCTTGATTGGTAGAGAATAGATTCTATTAGTCTGTTAGACCTGGCAGGAGAAGATTCGGCTACCTGAGGAACAATTGTCGGCATCACTCCAATAGACGCCCACCAACCTCATGGAAGCAGTACTATGCCCATTCCCTGGATGCACCTACAGCACGCCAACGGGGATGGACCCAGCTGTGGTAGCAGTGGTGCTATCCACTCATGCCATGACCCACAGCCAGGCTACCAAGGCCAGACCCGCGCCTGTGAAGAGGCCAGAGGTCTCCTCCGGAGGCACGACCGAGGGTTGGTCTTATTTTACCACTCGATGGCGGTCCTACGTCCAGGCTGTCCAGCTGACCGTCACAGACATCCCCATCCAGCTCCTAGAATGCTGTGATGCAAGGCTGAGGCGCGATGTGACCCGGAACGCGGTCGGTCCCTTACCAATTGAAGAGATGTCCGAAGGGGACCTGCTCAAGGCTATCAGGGCACTGGCTGTCAGGGAGGAAAATCCTAAGGTGGCCAGGGTGGCCTTGAGCAGGATGACCCAAGACCGAGGAGAGCCTGTCCGGGCCTTCGCGGCTCGGCTACGCGGCCAAGCTGAGGTCTGCAGGTTTGTCAAGGCATGCACAGGCTGCGCAATCATCTCCAACCAGGGGGAGGAGCGTGTTGCCGATCAGCTCTGCATTGGCCTAGCCGATGCAGAGATCCAGGAAGACCTGTTGAAGCACAGTGACCAGGAGATGGGGGTCGAGGAGACCATCCGCTTTGTGGAAGTCAGAGCTGCGGGGAAGCGCTCGGCCGTGTCAATGACCACGCCTACCACCACAAGTGCCATAGATGAGGACGAAGGGTGCGAGGCAGTGGCCAGCACATACAGGCGCCAGCAACGACGCCCCATCCCACACACAGGGCCAGAATCTAACAAGACCACCCCCAACCGACCTCGAACCACCCACACAAACCAAGCCCAAGCCAGGGTGCAGAGCCACCCCAACCAGAGGCACATCTCAACCCGGGGCCAAGGCCAAACAAATCAACCCACCAGAGCCAACACCAACAACAGCAGGGGCATCTGCACATTCTGTGGCACCACAGGACACGGAGAGCAAGAGAGGACAGCCCACAGGAGACAACACTGTCCAGCCTTCGGCACCACCTGCTCAACATGTGGACGACAAAACCATTCAGCCCACATGTGCTGGCAGAACATCGAGCACGAGAGTGCCGTATTCGAGCAGATGGACACGATGTCAGAAGGCATCCTCCAACACCAATCCTGGAACCAATCATCCCACTCATGGATCCAACGACGATCCCCACCACAGCCAAGCTTGAACGTCGCCATATCAGCCAGAACGGAGGATTTCCGAATTCACGGACATACCCTACGCAGAGAGACGCTCAACCTCGCCACCACCGCCATGGCAGACACCGGTTGCCAGAGCTGCCTCGCAGGCCCCACCCTATTGGCCAACCTCCAGCTCACCGAGACCGACCTCATTCCCGTGAACCTCATGATGCATTCGGCAAGCGGCACCAACTTACCCATCTTGGGAGCTGCCCTTCTGCGGATCAAGATACCATCCACGAACCTCGAGACGAGGCAGATGGTATACTTCTCCCCAATCGCAAGCAAGCTATACCTCAGCCTTGCAACCTGCTCAGACCTGGACCTCATCCCCAGAGGCTTCCCTCTCAGCACGCCCACGGCACCCCCGAGAGACGGCCAGGCTAGGGGACCGAGACAGGGACAACCTCCACAACCATCGGACCTACAGACCAGTCCTCCAGCTCACCATCACCAAGATGCCCTATTGACCAGCACCCAACCAAGCCGACCCACCCCACCCAGCCGATCAAGGAGCAACAACCACAGTGCGAGCCACACAGTAGGGATAGGACAACCTCAGCAGCCCAAACCATGCTCATGCCCGACCAAAACAGGACCACCCCCCAGGCCAACACAACTGCCATTCCCTGCCACTGAAGCCAACAGGGGGAAACTAGAGCAACACCTGCGGGACCTATATGCGGCGAGCGCATTTAACATCTGCGAACACCAACCCTTACCCATGATGTCTGGTCCCCCCTTGAGCCTCACCATCGATCCCACAGCCACCCCCAAGCCTTGCCACACCCCAATATCCATCCCCATCCACTGGCAAGAGGAGGTCAAAGCTGGGCTGGATAGAGACGTACGTCTCGGCGTACTGGAGAGAGTTCCCCTGGGAACCCCGGACACTTGGTGCCACCGCATGGTGATTTGCACCAAGAAGAACAATCGACTTCCAAGCACTCAACCTCCATGCAACGCGAGAAACCCACCACACCCAGTCACCCTTCCACCAGGCCAGAGCCGTCCCAAGCAATACCAAGAAGACTATCTTTGACGCCTGGAACGGCTACCACTCTGTGGCACTCGCGGAGGAGGACAGACACTTTACGACGTTCATTACGCCTTGGGGAAGATACCGGTACTGCTCGGCACCTCAGGGATACATTGCGTCGGGTGACGCGTACACTGCCCGCTATGACGCACTCATATCACACATCACCAACCGCACCAAGTGCATCGACGACGCATTACTGTGGTCAGACACCATCGCCGAGGCCTTCCATCAGGCCACAGAGTGGCTAGACCTCGGCGCCACAAACGGGATAACACTGAACCCGAGCAAATTCCGCTTCGCCTGCGATGAGGTGGAATTTGCCGGGTTCCAGATCACCCGGACGGAAGTCAAGCCATCTCCGAAGTACCTCGAATCAATAGCCAACTTCCCTACACCTCAAGGCATCACAGACATACGCGCCTGGTTCGGCCTTGTGAACCAGGTAGCATATGCGTTCTCCATGGCATCTGTGATGTCCCCGTTCAGAGCCCTCTTGAAACCATCATCCCCCTTCACCTGGGACACCGCACTGCAAGACGCTTTCGACGCCTCAAAGAAGGAAATCTGCTCGAAAATCCACGAAGGAGTAAGAATCTTCGAAAAGTCCCGCCCCACCTGCCTGGCAACAGACTGGAGCAAAGACGGGATAGGGTACTGGCTATTCCAGAAACACTGCCAGTGCCCGTCCCGCGAGATATTCTGTTGCCGGGACGGTTGGAAGGTCACCTTAGTGGGCTCAAGATTTACCCACCCCGCCGAGTCACGCTACGCCCCAGTGGAAGGAGAGGCACTGGCAGTGGCCGACGCGCTGGACAAAGCTCGCCACTTTGTACTTGGCTGCAGCGACCTGGTCATAGCCGTCGACCACAAGCCACTCCTGAAACTCTTTGGAGACCGCACACTGGAGGACATTCCCAACACCAGGTTGAGGAACCTCAAAGAAAAAACCCTCCGATATCGTTTCCGGATGGTGCACATCCCTGGCGTGAAGAACAAGACCAGTGATGCCCTCTCACGCCACCCATCCGGGACACCCACCCCCCACAGGCTGCACCTACAGGATGACAGCACAGCACCAGACACCCCATGCCCCAGAATCCCGACCAACCTTCTGGCCGGCATCTCCATCGCCCCCCTGAACGAAGAAGACGACCCCCAATGTGATGACTTGGGCCTGGCCACTGCTATCAGCGCAGCCATCGCCGACATCCCCCTCAATTGGGAGGACATCCAAGTCGCGACAGCAGCCGACGGACCACTCCAAGAACTCATCCTCATCATCGAAGAAGGCCCACCAGCAAGAAGAAACCTCATGCCACCTTCAATCAGGGAATTCTTCCCGTTCATTGACACGCTCTCCACCATTGACGGAGTGATATGCCGAGGAGACAGAATCATCATACCCGCCTCACTCCGCCCCACATGCCTCAACGCCCTCCATGCTGCCCACCAAGGAGTCAGCCGCATGAACGCAAGAGCAGAGGCATCAATATTTTGGCCGGGCATTACCAAGGACATAACCGCGACCAGGGACAGATGCGCAACTTGCAACGGTAACGCCCCATCCCAACCAGCCATGCCCTCCATCACCCCCGAAGAGCCGCTATACCCATTCCAGCACATTGCAGCGGACTTCTTCCACCACCAGGGGATCAACTATCTCGTCCTAGTGGACCGGTACACAAACTGGCCGGTAGTGACACCATCCAGGGAGGGAGCACCCGGGCTCGTCCAGACACTCCGGGAAACCTTCTCCACGTTTGGAATCCCGGACACACTGACATCGGACGGCGGCCCAGAGTTCTCCTCCCACTCCACCAGACAATTCTTGACCGATTGGGGGGTACACCACAGAATCACATCAGCATACCACCCACACGCCAACTGCCGCGCCGAGGTGGCGGTCAAGACCATGAAGAGACTCATCACCGGCAACACCGGCCCTGGAGGCACGCTCACGGACAAGTTCCACAAAGCCCTTCTACAATATAGGAACAGCCCAGACCCCGAAACGAGAATGTCACCGGCAGCCTGCCTGTTTGGAAGACCCACACGGGACCTCCTACCCGGAATCCCCGAACGATACTGCCCCCACACAGAGTGGACAGACCGCCTGGATCTACGTGAGAGAGCCCTAACCAAACGATCAATGACCAACCGCACTCGCTGGGACGAGCACTCCCAGGGACTGTCCCCCCTGAAATGCGAGGACACAGTTATGGTCCAAAACCAGTCAGGCCGTCACCCTAATAAATGGGACAAGACGGGCACGGTGGTCGAAGTACTTCAATACCATCAGTACGCGGTGAGGACGGATGGCTCAGGAAGACTAACGACAAGGAACAGACGTTTCCTCCGTCGATACAACCCCATCCCTTCCTCACCGCCCACCACCGTCCCGTCCTTCCCACCCCCAAACCCACTACCGATACAAACCCACCAGGACGTTCAACCCACGACGCTTACAATGGCGCCATCACCGCTGGAAGCCAACGTGCAACCATCGATGATCACCCCACCAAGCCCAATCCGACCCGGAACTCCCCATGTCACACCGGCCATCCCAACCATAACCCCTCACCCCGGCACACTGCCGCCAACCGAGACACCGACGCCCGAAACCCCAGCGAGCATACCTCGGCCGAGCCCACGATCATACGCGTCGGTAACCAGCACTCCACCCGCCCCCACCTCCGAATCTACCACACCCACAGCACTCCTACCAGAGCCAGCAACGACGGCCCCCCTCCGCAGAAGCCAGCGGGGCCCGAAGCCGATCTCCCGATACGGATATACCAAACTTAAGTAGACACATCGTGTCGACTTGGGGGAGGTAGTGGATAATGAACCTTCTCTGTATGAACATTATTACGTAGGGCCCTTTACCGGACTGAGGCCATTTACCCATTACACATGCGCACACGCCTTTGATGCCAGTTATTGCACGCATTGCTTTTGTTGAACATCAATTGTTTATCGAGTTGCATCTTCATAGCAAACGCGCATAGCGCCATTCTCTAATAATTACATACCTTGTTATTATTATTAGACCAATTGTTAAAATTGCTTCCTTTAAAAAAGTGTAATAATTGGTGTTCATGATTGTAATGTCGAGTTGGCTACTGATAAAGGGTTGTTGTTTAAGTGTTTTTTTTCCTTTTCTTTTTTACAATTGTGTCCATTCTCACTAAAAACTAAAAACTGCCAAATTAAGGAAATTAAGTTTGCTAAAATACTTTAGGTTTCCCTATTGAAAACTATATGCGAGACATGTGCCCATCAGAGAAATGTCGATCAGTTGGGAAATGCCATTTCTGTGGGTGCATTGTCATAGAGCTTTAAGTTTGGCAAGGCTCTTCAGCTTGCCCCAATGTTGTATTAACTTTTATTATATGCATCATGATAGCAATTATGTTGTTTACAACTTGCATACACATATATCCTTGAAGCTTGCCTCACCATCCAAATTTGCAGTGCTACTCTGAATTAATGAATAAAATATTGGTATCGAGTACACATGATTGACAATCAAAATGTCAATAGTTTGTCCAGCTTCTCTCTACAAGGTAATGAGAAACAATAAGAAATTATATATATATACATATGTACATTCATATAATATGCATTTGTGTATGAACAGATCATTCACAGCAAACGGAATACTTGTGAAAGTTCCACTCTCTCTTATATATAGTAACTCAATGATTAATGGGATTATGGAATGGTACTATATATCTGCAGCTATATATGGCATCTCTTTGTAGTTCTTCTACTTATAGTCTCAGATGCCTAACGTTTGTGTCATGGTGGTCAGTTTTAGTGCTAGACAGGCATGAAGTGATATGTAGGACTAGTCCACATGGCATGCCCCCAAATTTAATTTTTAGCTAATTGCAACTCTTAAGGTGTTACCACCAACACTTCCGCCAGGCCTGCCAGAAAAAGGGGAAAAAAGGGGATATCCAAAATCTGCCCCCCCCCCCCCCCCCCCACATACACACACACATAATAAAAAATTAAATTAAAATAAAGATGGAGGCAGTAATGGCTATAGTGGTACTTCATGAACTTGAACAGATTAGGTTGGACTCACAAACTTCCATGCATTTGCACTTCATATTAGCTTACGAGTTCAAAATAAGTTCTAAAATGCAACATACCGGGACATACCGGGACAATCCTATTAGGCATTCTTGGTGTGGGTGTAGCTTAGGTGCTACACACAAAATTTCTAAAACATAAAAAATAGTGTGTCTCTATTTTGAGCTTCACACTCCATTGTATACATTTCCATTGTATACATTTGTTGCACAGTTCAAAACGTGTTCTCTTTTGGCACAAATGTGTTAAGTATTACTTGTCACTATAGCAGAGATGTAGGTACACAAAGTCAGGGATCTCTGTGAGTATTAGGTGTCACTATGCCAGAGATATAGGCACACAAAGTCAGGGGTCTCTGCAAGTATTAGGTGTCACTATGCCAGAGATATAGGCACACAAAGTCAGGGGTCTCTGTGAATATTAGTGCCAGAGATATAGGCACACAAAGTCAGGGGTCTCTGTAAGTATTAGGTGTCACTATGGCAGAGATGCAGGCACACAAAGTCAGGGGTCTCTGTAAGTATTAGGTATCACTATGGCAGAGATGTAGGCACACAAAGTCAGGGGTCTTAGGTATCACTATGCCAGAGATATAGGTACACAAAGTCAGGGGTCTCTGTAAGTATTAGGTATCACTATGCCAGAGATATAGGCACACAAAGTCAGGGGTCTCTGTAAGTACTAGGTATCACTATGCCAGAGATGTAGGCACACAAAGTCAGGGGTCTCTGTAAGTATTAGGTATCACTATGCCAGAGATATAGGCACACAAAGTCAGGGGTCTCTGTAAGTATTAGGTATCACTATGCCAGAGATATAGGCACACAAAGTCAGGGGTCTCTGTGAATATTAGTGCCAGATATATAGGCACACAAAGTCAGGGGTCTCTGTAAGTATTTGGTGTCACTATGCAGATATAGGCACACAAAGTCAGGGATCACAAATTCCTGCGGTCACTTTGTGCCAAACAAGAATAACTCAATTTTAGGTAAGCTTGAACTGTTCCTTGCCATTGCTCTAAACCTTTGAAGAAAAACCCTCTAATAAGATATGATCCCCCCCCCCCCCAATATCATCTACAAAGACTTGCATACTTGAAGCTATGTTTCATAATACAGTTCTCCTGAAGAGGCTGGAAATCCATGCTGGCCAGCTGCTCAATGAAATATTCCCAGCTGCTGTTGAGACTACCACTGGACAACTGGACCCTAACTTGACTGTGGATCAACTGCAACCTCTTATGCAAACCCTCACCCAACACCTCCATTTCTTCTAGCACAGCCAAATCTAGCCTTAATTCTGATGTAGTCTTGGCTGTCAACTTATCAGGAAGCACGTGCAAATAGTTCTGCCTCTCTTCCAAGTCACTCACTTCCATCTTCAATTGAACATGCATGTGGTGGGGAGGACAATGGTTAAAAAAGTATGTCATTACTGGCTACCAAATATTGTTATAATGTCTTACGGGAACTGGGAGTTGGAGCATGGTACGTAGGGGTGTGTCTAGATCTCTAGTTCCCCTTGACCGGTCAATAGATTCCACTAGGGCTACTAAACCTGTTACCAGCTGGTGGTATATGGTCATTCTGCTCAACAGTTTCATTGCTAGTTCTGCTGCATCCATGTGCTCCTTCTCTCCCAGATCCTCTGCTCTTGCACTATGTAGAATAGCCGTGAGACTCTGAAGATGTCTTCTCACTCCAGCCAATTCCTCCTCCATAGCTTCCACTTCCTCATTCAGCAGCATCATGTCCTCTATCAAGTCATCCGAGGAGCCTTCATCATTCTCTTCATCCTCCTGGTGTGCCGCACATAATCCTGACACTGACACAAGGCTCAGCTGATGGTTCTTCTCTAGAAGTAGCTTCCTTTTTCTTTCCAGCTGCTCCTCCACACCCTACACAGCATTTAGTGCACACTGTATTGAAGCATGCATACAGCACAAACAGAACACTGTATTGAAGCATGCATACAGCACAAACAGAACACTGTATTGCAGCATGCATCAGGCACAAACAGAACACTGTATTGAAGCATGCATACAGCAAAAACAAAACACTGTATTGAAGCATGCATACAGTACAAACAGAACACTGTATTGAAGCATGCATACAGCACAAACAGAACACTGTACTGAAGCATGCATACAGTACAAACAGAACACTGTACTGAAGCATGCATACAGCACAAACAGAACACTGTATTGAAGTATGCATACAGCACAAACAGAACACTGTATTGAAGCATGCATACAGCACAAACAGAACACTGTATTGCAGCATACATACAGCACAAACAGAACACTGTATTGAAGCATGCATACAGCACAAACAGAACACTGTATTGAAGCATGCATACAGCACAAACAGAACACTGTATTGAAGCATGCATACAGCACAAACAGAACACTGTATTGAAGCATGCATACAGCACAAACAGAACACTGTATTGAAGCATGCATACAGCACAAACAGAACACTGTATTGAAGCATGCATACAGCACAAACAGAACACTGTATTGAAGCATGCATCAGGCACAAACAGAACACTGTATTGAAGCATGCATACAGCACAAACAGAACACTGTATTGAAGCATGCATACAGCACAAACAGAACACTGTATTGAAGCATGCATACAGTACAAACAGAACACTGTATTGAAGCATGCATACAGCACAAACAGAACACTGTATTGAAGCATGCATCAGGCACAAACAGAACACTGTATTGAAGCATGCATACAGTACAAACAGAACACTGTATTGCAGCATACATCAGGCACAAACAGAACACTGTATTGAAGCATGCATACAGTACAAACAGAACACTGTATTGGAGCATGCATACAGCACAAACAGAACACTGTATTGAAGCATGCATACAGCACAAACAGAACACTGTATTGCAGCATGCATACAGCACATCCAGAACACTGTATTGATACATGCATACAGCACAAACAGAACACTGTATTGAAGCATGCATCAGGCACAAACAGAACACTGTATTGAAGCATGAATCAGGCACAAACAGAACACTGTATTGAAGCATGCATACAGCACAAACAGAACACTGTATTGAAGCATGCATACAGTACAAACAGAACACTGTATTGGAGCATGCATACAGCACAAACAGAACACTGTATTGCAGCATGCATACAGCACAAACAGAACACTGTATTGAAGCATGCATACAGCACAAACAGAACACTGTATTGAAGCATGCATACAGCACAAACAGAACACTGTATTGAAGCATGCAACGGCACAAACAGAACACTGTATTGAAGCATGCATACAGCGCAAACAGAACACTGTATTGAAGCATGCATACAGCACAAACAGAACACAGCACAAACAGAACACTGTATTGAAACACGCATACAGCACAAAATGAACACTGTATTGAAGCATGCATACAGCACAAACAGAACACTGTATTGAAGCATGCATACAGTACAAACAGAACACTGTATTGAAGCATGCATACAGCACAAACAGAACACTGTATTGAAGCATGCATACAGCACAAACAGAACACTGTATTGAAGCATGCATCAGGCACAAACAGAACACTGTATTGAAGCATGCATACAGCACAAACAGAACACTGTATTGAAGCATGCATACAGCACAAACAGAACACTGTATTGAAGCATGCATCAGGCACAAACAGAACACTGTATTGTAGCATGCATACAGCACAAATAGAACACTGTATTGTAGCATACATACAGCACAAACAGAACACTGTATTGAACATGCATACAGCACAAACAGAACACTGTATTGAAGCATGCATACAGCACAAACAGAACACTGTATTGAAGCATGCATACAGCACAAACAGAACACTGTATTGGAGCACGCATACAGCACAAACAGAACACTGTATTGAAGCACGCATACAGCACAAACAGAACACTGTATTGAAGCATGCATACAGCACAAACAGAACACTGTATTGGAGCATGCATACAGCACAAACAGAACACTGTATTGAAGCATGCATACAGCACAAACAGAACACTGTATTGAAGCATGCATCAGGCACAAACAGAACACTGTATTGAAGCATGCATACAGCACAAACAGAACAGTATTGAAGCATGCATACAGCACAAACAGAACACTGTATTGAAGCATGCATACAGCACAAACAGAACACTGTATTGAAGCATGCATACAGCACAAACAGAACACTGTATTGAAGCATGCATACAGCACAAACAGAACACTGTATTGGAGCATGCATCAGGCACAAACAGAACACTGTATTGAAGCATGCATACAGCACAAACAGAACACTGTATTGCAGCATACATACAGCACAAACAGAACACTGTATTGTAGCATGCATACAGCGCAAACAGAACACTGTATTGAAACATGCATATAGCACAAACAGAACACTGTATTGAAGCATGCATACAGCACAAACAGAACACTGTATTGAAGCATGCATACAGCACAAACAGAACACTGTATTGAAGCATGCATCAGGCACAAACAGAACACTGTATTGAAGCATGCATACAGCACAAACAGAACACTGTATTGATGCATGCATACAGCACAAACAGAACACCGTATTGAAGCATGCATACAGCACAAACAGAACACTGTATTGAAGCATGCATACAGCACAAACAGAACACTGTATTGCAGCATGCATACAGCACAAACAGAACACTGTATTGAAGCATGCATACAGCACAAACAGAACACTGTATTGAAGCATGCATCAGGCACAAACAGAACACTGTATTGAAGCATGCATACAGCACAAACAGAACACTGTAT
This sequence comes from Cladorhizidae sp. MBARI D1340-BT2, assembly GCA_028752905.1. Classification (NCBI taxonomy): domain Eukaryota; kingdom Metazoa; phylum Porifera; class Demospongiae; order Poecilosclerida; family Cladorhizidae; species Cladorhizidae sp. MBARI D1340-BT2. The sequence continues at coordinate 2,276,413 of JAQNBH010000017.1, read as the reverse complement.
TGAAGCATGCATACAGCACAAACAGAACACTGTATTGAAACATGCATACAGCACAAACAGAACACTGTATTGAAGCATGCATACAGCACAAACAGAACACTGTATTGAAGCATGCATACAGAACAAACAGAACACTGTATTGAAGCATGCATATAGCACAAACAGAACACTGTATTGAAGCATGCATACAGCACAAACAGAACACTGTATTGAAGCATGCATCAGGCATAAACAGAACACTGTATTGAAGCATGCATACAGCACAAACAGAACACTGTATTGCAGCATGCATACAGCACAAACAGAACACTGTATTGAAGCATGCATACAGTACAAACAGAACACTGTATTGAAGCATGCATACAGCAAAAACAGAACACTGTATTGTAGCATGCATACAGCGCAAACAGAACACTGTATTGAAGCATGCATACAGCACAAACAGAACACTGTATTGAAGCATGCATACAGTACAAACAGAACACTGTATTGAAGCATGGATACAGTACAAACAGAACACTGTATTGAAGCATGCATACAGCACAAACAGAACACTGTATTGAAGCATGCATCAGGCACAAACAGAACACTGTATTGAAGCATGCATATAGCACAAACAGAACACTGTATTGGAGCATGCATACAGCACAAACAGAACACTGTATTGTAGCATGAATACAGCACAAACAGAACACTGTATTGAAGCATGCATATAGCACAAACAGAACACTGTATTGAAGCATGCATACAGCACAATCAGAACACTGTATTGAAGCATGCATACAGCACAAACAGAACACTGTATTGAAGCATGCATACAGCACAAACAGAACACTGTATTGCAGCATGAATACAGCAGAAACAGAACACTGTATTGAAGCATGCATCAGGCACAAACAGATAACTGTATTGAAGCATGCATACAGCACAAACAGAACACTGTATTGAAGCATGCATACAGCACAAACAGAACACTGTATTGAAGCATGCATACAGCACAAACAGAACACTGTATTGAAGCATGCATCAGGCACAAACAGATAACTGTATTGAAGCATGCATACAGCACAAACAGAACACTGTATTGAAGCATGAATACAGCACAAACTGAACACTGTATTGAAACATGCATACAACACAAACAGAACACTGTATTGAAGCATGCATTAGGCACAAACAGAACACTGTATTGAAGCATGAATCAGGCACAAACAGAACACTGTATTGAAGCTTGCATACAGCACAATCAGAACACTGTATTGAAGCATGCATACAGCACAAACAGAACACTGTATTGAAGCATGCATACAGCACAAACAGAACACTGTATTGATGCATGCATACAGCACAAACAGAACACCGTATTGGTATTGAAGCATGCATCAGGCACAAACAGAACACTGTATTGTAGCATGCATACAGCGCAAACAGAACACTGTATTGAAGCATGCATACAGCACAAACAGAACACTGTATTGAAGCATTCATACAGCACAAACAGAACACTGTATTGAAGCATACATACAGCACAAACAGAACACTGTATTGAAGCATGCATACAGCACAAACAGAACACTGTATTGCAGCATGCATATAGCACAAACAGAACACTGTATTGAAGCATGCATACAGCACAAACAGAACACCGTATTGCGGCATACATCAGGCACAAACATAACACTGTATTGGAGCATGCATACAGCACAAACAGAACACTGTATTGGAGCATGCATACAGCACAAACAGAACACTGTATTGAAGCATGCATCAGGCACAAACAGAACACTGTATTGAAGCATGCATACAGCACAAACAGAACACTGTATTGAAGCATGCATCAGGCACAAACAGAACACTGTATTGAAGCATGCATCAGGCACAAACAGAACACTGTATTGAAGCATGCATACAGCACAAACAGAACACTGTATTGATGCATGCATACAGCACAAACAGAACACCGTATTGAAGCATGCATACAGCACAAACAGAACACTGTATTGAAGCATGCATACAGCACAAACAGAACACTGTATTGCAGCATGCATACAGCACAAACAGAACACTGTATTGAAGCATGCATACAGCACAAACAGAACACTGTATTGAAGCATGCATACAGCACAAACAGAACACTGTATTGAAGCATGCATACAGCACAAACAGAACACTGTATTGAAACAAGCATACAGCACAAACAGAACACTGTATTGAAGCATGCATTAGGCACAAACAGAACACTGTATTACAGCATGCATACAGCACAAACAGAACACTGTATTGAAGCATGCATACAGTACAAACAGAACACTGTATTGAAGCATGCATACAGCACAAACAGAACACTGTATTGAAGCATGCATATAGCACAAACAGAACACTGTATTGGAGCATGCATACAGTACAAACAGAATACTGTATTGCAGCATACATATAGCACAAACAGAACACTGTATTGAAACATGCATACAGCACAAACAGAACACTGTATTGAAGCATGCATACAGCACAAACAGAACACTGTATTGAAGCATGCATCAGGCACAAACAGAACACTGTATTGAAGCATACATATAGCACAAACAGAACACTGTATTGAAGCATGCATACAGCACAAACAGAACACTGTATTGAAGCATGCATTAGGCACAAACAGAACACTGTATTGCAGCATACATACAGCACAAACAGAACACTGTATTGATGCATGCATACAGCACAAACAGAACACCGTATTGAAGCATGCATACAGCACAAACAGAACACTGTATTGAAGCATGAATCAGGCACAAACAGAACACTGTATTGAAGCATGCATATAGCACAAACAGAACACTGTATTGGAGCATGCATACAGTACAAACAGAACACTGTATTGCAGCATACATATAGCACAAACAGAACACTGTATTGAAACATGCATACAGCACAAACAGAACACTGTATTGAAGCATGCATACAGCACAAACAGAATACTGTATTGAAGCATGCATCAGGCACAAACAGAACACTGTATTGAAGCATACATATAGCACAAACAGAACACTGTATTGAAGCATGCATACAGCACAAACAGAACACTGTATTGCAGCATGCATCAGGCACAAACAGAACACTGTATTGTAGCATGCATACAGCGCAAACAGAACACTGTATTGAAGCATGCATCAGGCACAAACAGAACACTGTATTGCAGCATGCATACAGCACAAACAGAACACTGTATTGAAGCATGCATACAGCACAAACAGAACACTGTATTGAAGCATGCATACAGTACAAACAGAACACTGTATTGAAGCATGCATACAGTACAAACAGAACACTGTATTGAAGCATGCATACAGCACAAACAGAACACTGTATTGTAGCATACATACAGCACAAACAGAACACTGTATTGAAGCATGCATACAGCACTAACAGAACACTGTATTGCAGCATGCATCAGGCACAAACAGAACACTGTATTGAAGCATGCATATAGCACAAACAGAACACTGTATTGAAGCATACATATAGCACAAACAGAACACTGTATTGAAGCATGCATACAGCACAAACAGAACACTGTATTGAAGCATGCATACAGCACAAACAGAACACTGTATTGAAGCATGCATACAGCACAAACAGAACACTGTATTGAAGCATGCATACAGCACAAACAGAACACTGTATTGCAGCATGCATACAGCACAAACAGAACACTGTATTGAAGCATGCATACAGTACAAACAGAACACTGTATTGAAGCATGCATACAGCACAAACAGAACACTGTATTGAAGCATGCATACAGCACAAACAGAACACTGTATTGAAGCATGCATCAGGCACAAACAGAACACTGTATTGAAGCATGCATACAGCACAAACAGAACACTGTATTGAAGCATGCATACAGCACAAACAGAACACTGTATTGATGCATGCATACAGCACAAACAGAACACTGTATTGAAGCATGCATTAGGCACAAACAGAACACTGTATTGCAGCATGCATACAGCACAAACAGAACACTGTATTGAAGCATGCATACAGCACAAACAGAACACTGTATTGAAGCATGCATACAGCACAAACAGAACACTGTATTGCAGCATGCATACAGCACAAACAGAACACTGTATTGAAGCATGCATACAGCACAAACAGAACACTGTATTGTAGCATGAATACAGCACAAACAGAACACTGTATTGAAGCATGCATACAGTACAAACAGAACACTGTATTGCAGCATACATCAGGCACAAACAGAACACTGTATTGAAGCATGCATACAGTACAAACAGAACACTGTATTGGAGCATGCATACAGCACAAACAGAACACTGTATTGAAGCATGCATACAGCACAAACAGAACACTGTATTGCAGCATGCATACAGCACATCCAGAACACTGTATTGATACATGCATACAGCACAAACAGAACACTGTATTGAAGCATGCATCAGGCACAAACAGAACACTGTATTGAAGCATGAATCAGGCACAAACAGAACACTGTATTGAAGCATGCATACAGCACAAACAGAACACTGTATTGAAGCATGCATACAGTACAAACAGAACACTGTATTGGAGCATGCATACAGCACAAACAGAACACTGTATTGCAGCATGCATACAGCACAAACAGAACACTGTATTGAAGCATGCATACAGCACAAACAGAACACTGTATTGAAGCATGCATACAGCACAAACAGAACACTGTATTGAAGCATGCAACGGCACAAACAGAACACTGTATTGAAGCATGCATACAGCGCAAACAGAACACTGTATTGAAGCATGCATACAGCACAAACAGAACACAGCACAAACAGAACACTGTATTGAAACACGCATACAGCACAAAATGAACACTGTATTGAAGCATGCATACAGCACAAACAGAACACTGTATTGAAGCATGCATACAGTACAAACAGAACACTGTATTGAAGCATGCATACAGCACAAACAGAACACTGTATTGAAGCATGCATACAGCACAAACAGAACACTGTATTGAAGCATGCATCAGGCACAAACAGAACACTGTATTGAAGCATGCATACAGCACAAACAGAACACTGTATTGAAGCATGCATACAGCACAAACAGAACACTGTATTGAAGCATGCATCAGGCACAAACAGAACACTGTATTGTAGCATGCATACAGCACAAATAGAACACTGTATTGTAGCATACATACAGCACAAACAGAACACTGTATTGAACATGCATACAGCACAAACAGAACACTGTATTGAAGCATGCATACAGCACAAACAGAACACTGTATTGAAGCATGCATACAGCACAAACAGAACACTGTATTGGAGCACGCATACAGCACAAACAGAACACTGTATTGAAGCACGCATACAGCACAAACAGAACACTGTATTGAAGCATGCATACAGCACAAACAGAACACTGTATTGGAGCATGCATACAGCACAAACAGAACACTGTATTGAAGCATGCATACAGCACAAACAGAACACTGTATTGAAGCATGCATCAGGCACAAACAGAACACTGTATTGAAGCATGCATACAGCACAAACAGAACAGTATTGAAGCATGCATACAGAACAAACAGAACACTGTATTGAAGCATGCATACAGCACAAACAGAACACTGTATTGAAGCATGCATACAGCACAAACAGAACACTGTATTGAAGCATGCATACAGCACAAACAGAACACTGTATTGGAGCATGCATCAGGCACAAACAGAACACTGTATTGAAGCATGCATACAGCACAAACAGAACACTGTATTGCAGCATACATACAGCACAAACAGAACACTGTATTGTAGCATGCATACAGCGCAAACAGAACACTGTATTGAAACATGCATATAGCACAAACAGAACACTGTATTGAAGCATGCATACAGCACAAACAGAACACTGTATTGAAGCAAGCATACAGCACAAACAGAACACTGTATTGAAGCATGCATCAGGAACAAACAGAACACTGTATTGAAGCATGCATACAGCACAAACAGAACACTGTATTGATGCATGCATACAGCACAAACAGAACACCGTATTGAAGCATGCATACAGCACAAACAGAACACTGTATTGAAGCATGCATACAGCACAAACAGAACACTGTATTGCAGCATGCATACAGCACAAACAGAACACTGTATTGAAGCATGCATACAGCACAAACAGAACACTGTATTGAAGCATGCATCAGGCACAAACAGAACACTGTATTGAAGCATGCATACAGCACAAACAGAACACTGTATTGAAGCATGCATACAGCACAAACAGAACACTGTATTGAAACATGCATACAGCACAAACAGAACACTGTATTGAAGCATGCATACAGCACAAACAGAACACTGTATTGAAGCATGCATACAGAACAAACAGAACACTGTATTGAAGCATGCATATAGCACAAACAGAACACTGTATTGAAGCATGCATACAGCACAAACAGAACACTGTATTGAAGCATGCATCAGGCATAAACAGAACACTGTATTGAAGCATGCATACAGCACAAACAGAACACTGTATTGCAGCATGCATACAGCACAAACAGAACACTGTATTGAAGCATGCATACAGTACAAACAGAACACTGTATTGAAGCATGCATACAGCAAAAACAGAACACTGTATTGTAGCATGCATACAGCGCAAACAGAACACTGTATTGAAGCATGCATACAGCACAAACAGAACACTGTATTGAAGCATGCATACAGTACAAACAGAACACTGTATTGAAGCATGGATACAGTACAAACAGAACACTGTATTGAAGCATGCATACAGCACAAACAGAACACTGTATTGAAGCATGCATCAGGCACAAACAGAACACTGTATTGAAGCATGCATATAGCACAAACAGAACACTGTATTGGAGCATGCATACAGCACAAACAGAACACTGTATTGTAGCATGAATACAGCACAAACAGAACACTGTATTGAAGCATGCATATAGCACAAACAGAACACTGTATTGAAGCATGCATACAGCACAATCAGAACACTGTATTGAAGCATGCATACAGCACAAACAGAACACTGTATTGAAGCATGCATACAGCACAAACAGAACACTGTATTGCAGCATGAATACAGCAGAAACAGAACACTGTATTGAAGCATGCATCAGGCACAAACAGATAACTGTATTGAAGCATGCATACAGCACAAACAGAACACTGTATTGAAGCATGCATACAGCACAAACAGAACACTGTATTGAAGCATGCATACAGCACAAACAGAACACTGTATTGAAGCATGCATCAGGCACAAACAGATAACTGTATTGAAGCATGCATACAGCACAAACAGAACACTGTATTGAAGCATGAATACAGCACAAACTGAACACTGTATTGAAACATGCATACAACACAAACAGAACACTGTATTGAAGCATGCATTAGGCACAAACAGAACACTGTATTGAAGCATGAATCAGGCACAAACAGAACACTGTATTGAAGCATGCATACAGCACAATCAGAACACTGTATTGAAGCATGCATACAGCACAAACAGAACACTGTATTGAAGCATGCATACAGCACAAACAGAACACTGTATTGATGCATGCATACAGCACAAACAGAACACCGTATTGGTATTGAAGCATGCATCAGGCACAAACAGAACACTGTATTGTAGCATGCATACAGCGCAAACAGAACACTGTATTGAAGCATGCATACAGCACAAACAGAACACTGTATTGAAGCATTCATACAGCACAAACAGAACACTGTATTGAAGCATACATACAGCACAAACAGAACACTGTATTGAAGCATGCATACAGCACAAACAGAACACTGTATTGCAGCATGCATATAGCACAAACAGAACACTGTATTGAAGCATGCATACAGCACAAACAGAACACTGTATTGCGGCATACATCAGGCACAAACAGAACACTGTATTGGAGCATGCATACAGCACAAACAGAACACTGTATTGGAGCATGCATACAGCACAAACAGAACACTGTATTGAAGCATGCATCAGGCACAAACAGAACACTGTATTGAAGCATGCATACAGCACAAACAGAACACTGTATTGAAGCATGCATCAGGCACAAACAGAACACTGTATTGAAGCATGCATCAGGCACAAACAGAACACTGTATTGAAGCATGCATACAGCACAAACAGAACACTGTATTGATGCATGCATACAGCACAAACAGAACACCGTATTGAAGCATGCATACAGCACAAACAGAACACTGTATTGAAGCATGCATACAGCACAAACAGAACACTGTATTGCAGCATGCATACAGCACAAACAGAACACTGTATTGAAGCATGCATACAGCACAAACAGAACACTGTATTGAAGCATGCATACAGCACAAACAGAACACTGTATTGAAGCATGCATACAGCACAAACAGAACACTGTATTGAAACAAGCATACAGCACAAACAGAACACTGTATTGAAGCATGCATTAGGCACAAACAGAACACTGTATTACAGCATGCATACAGCACAAACAGAACACTGTATTGAAGCATGCATACAGTACAAACAGAACACTGTATTGAAGCATGCATACAGCACAAACAGAACACTGTATTGAAGCATGCATATAGAACAAACAGAACACTGTATTGGAGCATGCATACAGTACAAACAGAATACTGTATTGCAGCATACATATAGCACAAACAGAACACTGTATTGAAACATGCATACAGCACAAACAGAACACTGTATTGAAGCATGCATACAGCACAAACAGAACACTGTATTGAAGCATGCATCAGGCACAAACAGAACACTGTATTGAAGCATACATATAGCACAAACAGAACACTGTATTGAAGCATGCATACAGCACAAACAGAACACTGTATTGAAGCATGCATTAGGCACAAACAGAACACTGTATTGCAGCATACATACAGCACAAACAGAACACTGTATTGATGCATGCATACAGCACAAACAGAACACCGTATTGAAGCATGCATACAGCACAAACAGAACACTGTATTGAAGCATGAATCAGGCACAAACAGAACACTGTATTGAAGCATGCATATAGCACAAACAGAACACTGTATTGGAGCATGCATACAGTACAAACAGAACACTGTATTGCAGCATACATATAGCACAAACAGAACACTGTATTGAAACATGCATACAGCACAAACAGAACACTGTATTGAAGCATGCATACAGCACAAACAGAATACTGTATTGAAGCATGCATCAGGCACAAACAGAACACTGTATTGAAGCATACATATAGCACAAACAGAACACTGTATTGAAGCATGCATACAGCACAAACAGAACACTGTATTGCAGCATGCATCAGGCACAAACAGAACACTGTATTGTAGCATGCATACAGCGCAAACAGAACACTGTATTGAAGCATGCATCAGGCACAAACAGAACACTGTATTGCAGCATGCATACAGCACAAACAGAACACTGTATTGAAGCATGCATACAGCACAAACAGAACACTGTATTGAAGCATGCATACAGTACAAACAGAACACTGTATTGAAGCATGCATACAGTACAAACAGAACACTGTATTGAAGCATGCATACAGCACAAACAGAACACTGTATTGTAGCATACATACAGCACAAACAGAACACTGTATTGAAGCATGCATACAGCACTAACAGAACACTGTATTGCAGCATGCATCAGGCACAAACAGAACACTGTATTGAAGCATGCATATAGCACAAACAGAACACTGTATTGAAGCATACATATAGCACAAACAGAACACTGTATTGAAGCATGCATACAGCACAAACAGAACACTGTATTGAAGCATGCATACAGCACAAACAGAACACTGTATTGAAGCATGCATACAGCACAAACAGAACACTGTATTGATGCATGCATACAGCACAAACAGAACACTGTATTGCAGCATGCATACAGCACAAACAGAACACTGTATTGAAGCATGCATACAGTACAAACAGAACACTGTATTGAAGCATGCATACAGCACAAACAGAACACTGTATTGAAGCATGCATACAGCACAAACAGAACACTGTATTGAAGCATGCATCAGGCACAAACAGAACACTGTATTGAAGCATGCATACAGCACAAACAGAACACTGTATTGAAGCATGCATACAGCACAAACAGAACACTGTATTGATGCATGCATACAGCACAAACAGAACACTGTATTGAAGCATGCATTAGGCACAAACAGAACACTGTATTGCAGCATGCATACAGCACAAACAGAACACTGTATTGAAGCATGCATACAGCACAAACAGAACACTGTATTGAAGCATGCATACAGCACAAACAGAACACTGTATTGCAGCATGCATACAGCACAAACAGAACACTGTATTGAAGCATGCATACAGCACAAACAGAACACTGTATTGTAGCATGAATACAGCACAAACAGAACACTGTATTGCAGCATGCATACAGCACAAACAGAACACTGTATTGAAGCATGCATACAGCACAAACAGAACACTGTATTGGAGCATGGATCAGGCTCAAACAGAACACTGTATTGAAGCATGCATACAGCACAAACAGAACATTGTATTGTAGCATACATACAGCACAAACAGAACACTGTATTGTAGCATGCATACAGCGCAAACAGAACACTGTATTGAAACATGCATATAACACAAACAGAACACTGTATTGAAGCATGCATACAGCACAAACAGAACACTGTATTGAAGCATGCATACAGTACAAACAGAACACTGTATTGCAGCATACATACAGCACAAACAGAACACTGTATTGAAGCATGCATACAGCACAAACAGAACACTGTATTGCAGCATGCATACAGTACAAACAGAACACTGTATTGAAACATGCATACAGCACAAACAGAACACTGTATTGAAGCATGCATTAGGCACAAACAGAACACTGTATTGAAGCATGCATACAGCACAAACAGAAGACTGTATTGAAGCATGCATACAGAACAAACAGAACACCGTATTGTAGCATGCATACAGCACAAACAGAACACTGTATTGTAGCATACATACAGCACAAACAGAATACTGTATTGAAGCATGCATACAGCACAAACAGAACACTGTATTGTAGCATGCATACAGTACAAACAGAACACTGTATTGAAGCATGCATCAGGCATAAACAGAACACTGTATTGAAGCATGCATACAGCACAAACAGAACACTGTATTGGAGCATGCATACAGTACAAACAGAACACTGTATTGCAGCATACATACAGCACAAACAGAACACTGTATTGAAGCATGCATACAGCACAAACAGAACACTGTATTGCAGCATGCATACAGAACAAACAGAACACTGTATTGAAGCATGCATACAGCACAAACAGAACACTGTATTGAAGCATGCATCAGGCACAAACAGAACACTGTATTGAAGCATGCATATAGCACAAACAGAACACTGTATTGGAGCATGCATACAGCACAAACAGAACACTGTATTGTAGCATGCATACAGCATAAACAGAACACTGTATTGAAGCATGCATACAGCACAAACAGAACACTGTATTGAAGCATGAATCAGGCACAAACAGAACACTGTATTGAAGCATGCATACAGCACAAACAGAACACTGTATTGAAGCATGCATACAGCACAAACAGAACACTGTATTGAAGCATGCATCAGGCATAAACAGAACACTGTATTGAAGCATGCATACAGCACAAACAGAACACTGTATTGAAGCATGCATACAGTACAAACAGAACACTGTATTGCAGCATACATACAGCACAAACAGAACACTGTATTGAAGCATGCATACAGCACAAACAGAACACTGTATTGCAGCATGCATACAGAACAAACAGAACACTGTATTGAAGCATGCATACAGCACAAACAGAACACTGTATTGAAGCATGCATCAGGCACAAACAGAACACTGTATTGAAGCATGCATATAGCACAAACAGAACACTGTATTGGAGCATGCATACATCACAAACAGAACACTGTATTGTAGCATGCATACAGCATAAACAGAACACTGTATTGAAGCATGCATACAGCACAAACAGAACACTGTATTGAAGCATGAATCAGGCACAAACAGAACACTGTATTGAAGCATGCATACAGCACAAACAGAACACTGTATTGAAGCATGCATACAGCACAATCAGAACACTGTATTGAAGCATGCATACAGCACAAACAGAACACTGTATTGAAGCATGCATACAGCACAAACAGAACACTGTATTGATGCATGCATACAGCACAAACAGAACACCGTATTGGTATTGAAGCATGCATCAGGCACAAACAGAACACTGTAATGTAGCATGCATACAGCGCAAACAGAACACTGTATTGAAGCATGCATACAGCACAAACAGAACACTATATTGAAGCATTCATACAGCACAAACAGAACACTGTATTGAAGCATACATACAGCACAAACAGAACACTGTATTGAAGCATGCATACAGCACAAACAGAACACTGTATTGCAGCATGCATATAGCACAAACAGAACACTGTATTGAAGCATGCATACAGCACAAACAGAACACTGTATTGAAGCATGCATACAGCACAAACAGAACACTGTATTGAAGCATGCATCAGGCACAAACAGAACACTGTATTGAAGCATGCATCAGGCACAAACAGAACACTGTATTGAAGCATGCATACAGCACAAACAGAACACTGTATTGATGCATGCATACAGCACAAACAGAACACCGTATTGAAGCATGCATACAGCACAAACAGAACACTGTATTGAAGCATGCATACAGCACAAACAGAACACTGTATTGCAGCATGCATACAGCACAAACAGAACACTGTATTGAAACATGCATACAGCACAAACAGAACACTGTATTGAAGCATGCATTAGGCACAAACAGAACACTGTATTGCAGCATGCATACAGCACAAACAGAACACTGTATTGAAGCATGCCAACAGCACAAACAGAACACTGTATTGAAGCATGCATACAGCACAAACAGAACACTGTATTGAAGCATGCATCAGGCACAAACAGAACACTGTATTGATGCATGCATACAGTACAAACAGAACACTGTATTGCAGCATACATATAGCACAAACAGAACACTGTATTGAAGCATGCATCAGGCATAAACAGAACACTGTATTGAAGCATGCATACAGCACAAACAGAACACTGTATTGAAGCATGCATACAGCACAAACAGAACACTGTATTGAAGCATGCATCAGGCACAAACAGAACACTGTATTGAAGCATGCATCAGGCACAAACAGAAACTGTATTGAAGCATGCATACAGCACAAACAGAACACTGTATTGATGCATGCATACAGCACAAACAGAACACCGTATTGAAGCATGCATACAGCACAAACAGAACACTGTATTGAAGCATGCATACAGCACAAACAGAACACTGTATTGCAACATGCATACAGCACAAACAGAACACTGTATTGAAGCATGCATCAGGCACAAACAGAACACTGTATTGAAGCATGCATACAGCACAAACAGAACACTGTATTGAAGCATGCATACAGCACAAACAGAACACTGTATTGAAACAAGCATACAGCACAAACAGAACACTGTATTGAAGCATGCATTAGGCACAAACAGAACACTGTATTACAGCATGCATACAGCACAAACAGAACACTGTATTGAAGCATGCATACAGTACAAACAGAACACTGTATTGAAGCATGCATACAGCACAAACAGAACACTGTATTGAAGCATGCATATAGCACAAACAGAACACTGTATTGGAGCATGCATACAGTACAAACAGAATACTGTATTGCAGCATACATATAGCACAAACAGAACACTATATTGAAACATGCATACAGCACAAACAGAACACTGTATTGAAGCATGCATACAGCACAAACAGAACACTGTATTGAAGCATGCATCAGGCACAAACAGAACACTGTATTGAAGCATACATATAGCACAAACAGAACACTGTATTGAAGCATGCATACAACACAAACAGAACACTGTATTGCAGCATGCATCAGGCACAAACAGAACACTGTATTGTAGCATGCATACAGCGCAAACAGAACACTGTATTGAAGCATGCATCAGGCACAAACAGAACACTGTATTGAAGCATGCATCAGGCACAAACAGAACACTGTTTTGCAGCATGCATACAGCACAAACAGAACACTGTATTGAAGCATGCATACAGCACAAACAGAACACTGTATTGAAGCATGCATCAGGCACAAACAGAACACTGTATTGCAGCATGCATACAGCACAAACAGAACACTGTATTGAAGCATGCATACAGCACAAACAGAACACTGTATTGAAGCATGCATCAGGCACAAACAGAACACTGTATTGAAGCATACATATAGCACAAACAGAACACTGTATTGAAGCATGCATACAACACAAACAGAACACTGTATTGCAGCATGCATCAGGCACAAACAGAACACTGTATTGTAGCATGCATACAGCGCAAACAGAACACTGTATTGAAGCATGCATCAGGCACAAACAGAACACTGTATTGAAGCATGCATCAGGCACAAACAGAACACTGTATTGCAGCATGCATACAGCACAAACAGAACACTGTATTGAAGCATGCATACAGCACAAACAGAACACTGTATTGAAGCATGCATCAGGCACAAACAGAACACTGTATTGCAGCATGCATACAGCACAAACAGAACACTGTATTGAAGCATGCATACAGCACAAACAGAACACTGTATTGAAGCATGCATACAGCACAAACAGAACACTGTATTGAAGCATGCATACAGCACAAACAGAACACTGTATTGCAGCATGCATCAGGCACAAACAGAACACTGTATTGTAGCATGCATACAGCGCAAACAGAACACTGTATTGAAGCATGCATCAGGCACAAACAGAACACTGTATTGAAGCATGCATCAGGCACAAACAGAACACTGTATTGCAGCATGCATACAGCACAAACAGAACACTGTATTGAAGCATGCATACAGCACAAACAGAACACTGTATTGAAGCATGCATCAGGCACAAACAGAACACTGTATTGCAGCATGCATACAGCACAAACAGAACACTGTATTGAAGCATGCATACAGCACAAACAGAACACTGTATTGAAGCATGCATCAGGCACAAACAGAACACTGTATTGAAGCATACATATAGCACAAACAGAACACTGTATTGAAGCATGCATACAACACAAACAGAACACTGTATTGCAGCATGCATCAGGCACAAACAGAACACTGTATTGTAGCATGCATACAGCGCAAACAGAACACTGTATTGAAGCATGCATCAGGCACAAACAGAACACTGTATTGAAGCATGCATCAGGCACAAACAGAACACTGTATTGCAGCATGCATACAGCACAAACAGAACACTGTATTGAAGCATGCATACAGCACAAACAGAACACTGTATTGAAGCATGCATCAGGCACAAACAGAACACTGTATTGCAGCATGCATACAGCACAAACAGAACACTGTATTGAAGCATGCATACAGCACAAACAGAACACTGTATTGAAGCATGCATACAGCACAAACAGAACACTGTATTGAAGCATGCATCAGGCACAAACAGAACACTGTATTGAAGCATGCATCAGGCACAAACAGAAACTGTATTGAAGCATGCATACAGCACAAACAGAACACTGTATTGAAGCATGCATACAGCACAAACAGAACACTGTATTGAAGCATGCATCAGGCACAAACAGAACACTGTATTGAAGCATACATATAGCACAAACAGAACACTGTATTGAAGCATGCATACAACACAAACAGAACACTGTATTGCAGCATGCATCAGGCACAAACAGAACACTGTATTGTAGCATGCATACAGCGCAAACAGAACACTGTATTGAAGCATGCATCAGGCACAAACAGAACACTGTATTGAAGCATGCATCAGGCACAAACAGAACACTGTATTGCAGCATGCATACAGCACAAACAGAACACTGTATTGAAGCATGCATACAGCACAAACAGAACACTGTATTGAAGCATGCATCAGGCACAAACAGAACACTGTATTGCAGCATGCATACAGCACAAACAGAACACTGTATTGAAGCATGCATACAGCACAAACAGAACACTGTATTGAAGCATGCATACAGCACAAACAGAACACTGTATTGAAGCATGCATACAGCACAAACAGAACACTGTATTGAAACAAGCATACAGCACAAACAGAACACTGTATTGAAGCATGCATTAGGCACAAACAGAACACTGTATTACAGCATGCATACAGCACAAACAGAACACTGTATTGAAGCATGCATACAGTACAAACAGAACACTGTATTGAAGCATGCATACAGCACAAACAGAACACTGTATTGAAGCATGCATATAGCACAAACAGAACACTGTATTGGAGCATGCATACAGTACAAACAGAATACTGTATTGCAGCATACATATAGCACAAACAGAACACTATATTGAAACATGCATACAGCACAAACAGAACACTGTATTGAAGCATGCATACAGCACAAACAGAACACTGTATTGAAGCATGCATCAGGCACAAACAGAACACTGTATTGAAGCATACATATAGCACAAACAGAACACTGTATTGAAGCATGCATACAACACAAACAGAACACTGTATTGCAGCATGCATCAGGCACAAACAGAACACTGTATTGTAGCATGCATACAGCGCAAACAGAACACTGTATTGAAGCATGCATCAGGCACAAACAGAACACTGTATTGAAGCATGCATCAGGCACAAACAGAACACTGTATTGCAGCATGCATACAGCACAAACAGAACACTGTATTGAAGCATGCATACAGCACAAACAGAACACTGTATTGAAGCATGCATCAGGCACAAACAGAACACTGTATTGCAGCATGCATACAGCACAAACAGAACACTGTATTGAAGCATGCATACAGCACAAACAGAACACTGTATTGAAGCATGCATACAGCACAAACAGAACACTGTATTGAAGCATGCATACAGCACAAACAGAACATTGTATTGAAGCATGCATCAGGCACAAACAGAACACTGTATTGAAGCATACATATAGCACAAACAGAACACTGTATTGAAGCATGCATACAACACAAACAGAACACTGTATTGCAGCATGCATCAGGCACAAACAGAACACTGTATTGTAGCATGCATACAGCGCAAACAGAACACTGTATTGAAGCATGCATCAGGCACAAACAGAACACTGTATTGAAGCATGCATCAGGCACAAACAGAACACTGTATTGCAGCATGCATACAGCACAAACAGAACACTGTATTGAAGCATGCATACAGCACAAACAGAACACTGTATTGAAGCATGCATCAGGCACAAACAGAACACTGTATTGAAGCATGCATACAGCACAAACAGAACACTGTATTGAAGCATGCATACAGCACAAACAGAACACTGTATTGAAACAAGCATACAGCACAAACAGAACACTGTATTGAAGCATGCATTAGGCACAAACAGAACACTGTATTACAGCATGCATACAGCACAAACAGAACACTGTATTGAAGCATGCATACAGTACAAACAGAACACTGTATTGAAGCATGCATACAGCACAAACAGAACACTGTATTGAAGCATGCATATAGCACAAACAGAACACTGTATTGGAGCATGCATACAGTACAAACAGAATACTGTATTGCAGCATACATATAGCACAAACAGAACACTATATTGAAACATGCATACAGCACAAACAGAACACTGTATTGAAGCATGCATACAGCACAAACAGAACACTGTATTGAAGCATGCATCAGGCACAAACAGAACACTGTATTGAAGCATACATATAGCACAAACAGAACACTGTATTGAAGCATGCATACAACACAAACAGAACACTGTATTGCAGCATGCATCAGGCACAAACAGAACACTGTATTGTAGCATGCATACAGCGCAAACAGAACACTGTATTGAAGCATGCATCAGGCACAAACAGAACACTGTATTGAAGCATGCATCAGGCACAAACAGAACACTGTATTGCAGCATGCATACAGCACAAACAGAACACTGTATTGAAGCATGCATACAGCACAAACAGAACACTGTATTGAAGCATGCATCAGGCACAAACAGAACACTGTATTGCAGCATGCATACAGCACAAACAGAACACTGTATTGAAGCATGCATACAGCACAAACAGAACACTGTATTGAAGCATGCATCAGGCACAAACAGAACACTGTATTGAAGCATACATATAGCACAAACAGAACACTGTATTGAAGCATGCATACAACACAAACAGAACACTGTATTGCAGCATGCATCAGGCACAAACAGAACACTGTATTGTAGCATGCATACAGCGCAAACAGAACACTGTATTGAAGCATGCATCAGGCACAAACAGAACACTGTATTGAAGCATGCATCAGGCACAAACAGAACACTGTATTGCAGCATGCATACAGCACTAACAGAACACTGTATTGAAGCATGCATACAGCACAAACAGAACACTGTATTGAAGCATGCATCAGGCACAAACAGAACACTGTATTGCAGCATGCATACAGCACAAACAGAACACTGTATTGAAGCATGCATACAGCACAAACAGAACACTGTATTGAAGCATGCATACAGCACAAACAGAACACTGTATTGAAGCATGCATCAGGCACAAACAGAACACTGTATTGAAGCATGCATCAGGCACAAACAGAAACTGTATTGAAGCATGCATACAGCACAAACAGAACACTGTATTGAAGCATGCATACAGCACAAACAGAACACTGTATTGAAGCATGCATCAGGCACAAACAGAACACTGTATTGAAGCATACATATAGCACAAACAGAACACTGTATTGAAGCATGCATACAACACAAACAGAACACTGTATTGCAGCATGCATCAGGCACAAACAGAACACTGTATTGTAGCATGCATACAGCGCAAACAGAACACTGTATTGAAGCATGCATCAGGCACAAACAGAACACTGTATTGAAGCATGCATCAGGCACAAACAGAACACTGTATTGCAGCATGCATACAGCACAAACAGAACACTGTATTGAAGCATGCATACAGCACAAACAGAACACTGTATTGAAGCATGCATCAGGCACAAACAGAACACTGTATTGCAGCATGCATACAGCACAAACAGAACACTGTATTGAAGCATGCATACAGCACAAACAGAACACTGTATTGAAGCATGCATCAGGCACAAACAGAACACTGTATTGAAGCATACATATAGAACAAACAGAACACTGTATTGAAGCATGCATACAACACAAACAGAACACTGTATTGAAGCATGCATACAGCACAAACAGAACACTGTATTGAAGCATGCATCAGGCACAAACAGAACACTGTATTGCAGCATGCATACAGCACAAACAGAACACTGTATTGAAGCATGCATACAGCACAAACAGAACACTGTATTGAAGCATGCATCAGGCACAAACAGAACACTGTATTGAAGCATACATATAGCACAAACAGAACACTGTATTGAAGCATGCATACAACACAAACAGAACACTGTATTGCAGCATGCATCAGGCACAAACAGAACACTGTATTGTAGCATGCATACAGCGCAAACAGAACACTGTATTGAAGCATGCATCAGGCACAAACAGAACACTGTATTGAAGCATGCATCAGGCACAAACAGAACACTGTATTGAAGCATGCATCAGGCACAAACAGAAACTGTATTGAAGCATGCATACAGCACAAACAGAACACTGTATTGATGCATGCATACAGCACAAACAGAACACCGTATTGAAGCATGCATACAGCACAAACAGAACACTGTATTGAAGCATGCATACAGCACAAACAGAACACTGTATTGCAACATGCATACAGCACAAACAGAACACTGTATTGAAGCATGCATCAGGCACAAACAGAACACTGTATTGAAGCATGCATACAGCACAAACAGAACACTGTATTGAAGCATGCATACAGCACAAACAGAACACTGTATTGAAACAAGCATACAGCACAAACAGAACACTGTATTGAAGCATGCATTAGGCACAAACAGAACACTGTATTACAGCATGCATACAGCACAAACAGAACACTGTATTGAAGCATGCATACAGTACAAACAGAACACTGTATTGAAGCATGCATACAGCACAAACAGAACACTGTATTGAAGCATGCATATAGCACAAACAGAACACTGTATTGGAGCATGCATACAGTACAAACAGAATACTGTATTGCAGCATACATATAGCACAAACAGAACACTATATTGAAACATGCATACAGCACAAACAGAACACTGTATTGAAGCATGCATACAGCACAAACAGAACACTGTATTGAAGCATGCATCAGGCACAAACAGAACACTGTATTGAAGCATACATATAGCACAAACAGAACACTGTATTGAAGCATGCATACAACACAAACAGAACACTGTATTGTAGCATGCATACAGCGCAAACAGAACACTGTATTGAAGCATGCATCAGGCACAAACAGAACACTGTATTGAAGCATGCATCAGGCACAAACAGAACACTGTATTGCAGCATGCATACAGCACAAACAGAACACTGTATTGAAGCATGCATACAGCACAAACAGAACACTGTATTGAAGCATGCATCAGGCACAAACAGAACACTGTATTGCAGCATGCATACAGCACAAACAGAACACTGTATTGAAGCATGCATACAGCACAAACAGAACACTGTATTGAAGCATGCATCAGGCACAAACAGAACACTGTATTGAAGCATACATATAGCACAAACAGAACACTGTATTGAAGCATGCATACAACACAAACAGAACACTGTATTGCAGCATGCATCAGGCACAAACAGAACACTGTATTGTAGCATGCATACAGCGCAAACAGAACACTGTATTGAAGCATGCATCAGGCACAAACAGAACACTGTATTGAAGCATGCATCAGGCACAAACAGAACACTGTATTGCAGCATGCATACAGCACTAACAGAACACTGTATTGAAGCATGCATACAGCACAAACAGAACACTGTATTGAAGCATGCATCAGGCACAAACAGAACACTGTATTGCAGCATGCATACAGCACAAACAGAACACTGTATTGAAGCATGCATACAGCACAAACAGAACACTGTATTGAAGCATGCATACAGCACAAACAGAACACTGTATTGAAGCATGCATCAGGCACAAACAGAACACTGTATTGAAGCATGCATCAGGCACAAACAGAAACTGTATTGAAGCATGCATACAGCACAAACAGAACACTGTATTGAAGCATGCATACAGCACAAACAGAACACTGTATTGAAGCATGCATCAGGCACAAACAGAACACTGTATTGAAGCATACATATAGCACAAACAGAACACTGTATTGAAGCATGCATACAACACAAACAGAACACTGTATTGCAGCATGCATCAGGCACAAACAGAACACTGTATTGTAGCATGCATACAGCGCAAACAGAACACTGTATTGAAGCATGCATCAGGCACAAACAGAACACTGTATTGAAGCATGCATCAGGCACAAACAGAACACTGTATTGCAGCATGCATACAGCACAAACAGAACACTGTATTGAAGCATGCATACAGCACAAACAGAACACTGTATTGAAGCATGCATCAGGCACAAACAGAACACTGTATTGCAGCATGCATACAGCACAAACAGAACACTGTATTGAAGCATGCATACAGCACAAACAGAACACTGTATTGAAGCATGCATCAGGCACAAACAGAACACTGTATTGAAGCATACATATAGAACAAACAGAACACTGTATTGAAGCATGCATACAACACAAACAGAACACTGTATTGAAGCATGCATACAGCACAAACAGAACACTGTATTGAAGCATGCATCAGGCACAAACAGAACACTGTATTGCAGCATGCATACAGCACAAACAGAACACTGTATTGAAGCATGCATACAGCACAAACAGAACACTGTATTGAAGCATGCATCAGGCACAAACAGAACACTGTATTGAAGCATACATATAGCACAAACAGAACACTGTATTGAAGCATGCATACAACACAAACAGAACACTGTATTGCAGCATGCATCAGGCACAAACAGAACACTGTATTGTAGCATGCATACAGCGCAAACAGAACACTGTATTGAAGCATGCATCAGGCACAAACAGAACACTGTATTGAAGCATGCATCAGGCACAAACAGAACACTGTATTGAAGCATGCATCAGGCACAAACAGAAACTGTATTGAAGCATGCATACAGCACAAACAGAACACTGTATTGATGCATGCATACAGCACAAACAGAACACCGTATTGAAGCATGCATACAGCACAAACAGAACACTGTATTGAAGCATGCATACAGCACAAACAGAACACTGTATTGCAACATGCATACAGCACAAACAGAACACTGTATTGAAGCATGCATCAGGCACAAACAGAACACTGTATTGAAGCATGCATACAGCACAAACAGAACACTGTATTGAAGCATGCATACAGCACAAACAGAACACTGTATTGAAACAAGCATACAGCACAAACAGAACACTGTATTGAAGCATGCATTAGGCACAAACAGAACACTGTATTACAGCATGCATACAGCACAAACAGAACACTGTATTGAAGCATGCATACAGTACAAACAGAACACTGTATTGAAGCATGCATACAGCACAAACAGAACACTGTATTGAAGCATGCATATAGCACAAACAGAACACTGTATTGGAGCATGCATACAGTACAAACAGAATACTGTATTGCAGCATACATATAGCACAAACAGAACACTATATTGAAACATGCATACAGCACAAACAGAACACTGTATTGAAGCATGCATACAGCACAAACAGAACACTGTATTGAAGCATGCATCAGGCACAAACAGAACACTGTATTGAAGCATACATATAGCACAAACAGAACACTGTATTGAAGCATGCATACAACACAAACAGAACACTGTATTGTAGCATGCATACAGCGCAAACAGAACACTGTATTGAAGCATGCATCAGGCACAAACAGAACACTGTATTGAAGCATGCATCAGGCACAAACAGAACACTGTATTGCAGCATGCATACAGCACAAACAGAACACTGTATTGAAGCATGCATACAGCACAAACAGAACACTGTATTGAAGCATACATATAGCACAAACAGAACACTGTATTGAAGCATGCATACAACACAAACAGAACACTGTATTGCAGCATGCATCAGGCACAAACAGAACACTGTATTGTAGCATGCATACAGCGCAAACAGAACACTGTATTGAAACATGCATACAGCACAAACAGAACACTGTATTGATGCATGCATACAGCACAAACAGAACACCGTATTGAAGCATGCATACAGCACAAACAGAACACTGTATTGAAGCATGCATACAGCACAAACAGAACACTGTATTGCAGCATGCATACAGCACAAACAGAACACTGTATTGAAACATGCATACAGCACAAACAGAACACTGTATTGAAGCATGCATTAGGCACAAACAGAACACTGTATTGCAGCATGCATACAGCACAAACAGAACACTGTATTGAAGCATGCCAACAGCACAAACAGAACACTGTATTGAAGCATGCATACAGCACAAACAGAACACTGTATTGAAGCATGCATCAGGCACAAACAGAACACTGTATTGATGCATGCATACAGTACAAACAGAACACTGTATTGCAGCATACATATAGCACAAACAGAACACTGTATTGAAGCATGCATCAGGCATAAACAGAACACTGTATTGAAGCATGCATACAGCACAAACAGAACACTGTATTGAAGCATGCATACAGCACAAACAGAACACTGTATTGAAGCATGCATCAGGCACAAACAGAACACTGTATTGAAGCATGCATCAGGCACAAACAGAAACTGTATTGAAGCATGCATACAGCACAAACAGAACACTGTATTGATGCATGCATACAGCACAAACAGAACACCGTATTGAAGCATGCATACAGCACAAACAGAACACTGTATTGAAGCATGCATACAGCACAAACAGAACACTGTATTGCAACATGCATACAGCACAAACAGAACACTGTATTGAAGCATGCATCAGGCACAAACAGAACACTGTATTGAAGCATGCATACAGCACAAACAGAACACTGTATTGAAGCATGCATACAGCACAAACAGAACACTGTATTGAAACAAGCATACAGCACAAACAGAACACTGTATTGAAGCATGCATTAGGCACAAACAGAACACTGTATTACAGCATGCATACAGCACAAACAGAACACTGTATTGAAGCATGCATACAGTACAAACAGAACACTGTATTGAAGCATGCATACAGCACAAACAGAACACTGTATTGAAGCATGCATATAGCACAAACAGAACACTGTATTGGAGCATGCATACAGTACAAACAGAATACTGTATTGCAGCATACATATAGCACAAACAGAACACTATATTAAAACATGCATACAGCACAAACAGAACACTGTATTGAAGCATGCATACAGAACAAACAGAACACTGTATTGAAGCATGCATCAGGCACAAACAGAACACTGTATTGAAGCATACATATAGCACAAACAGAACACTGTATTGAAGCATGCATACAACACAAACAGAACACTGTATTGCAGCATGCATCAGGCACAAACAGAACACTGTATTGAAGCATGCATAAGCACAAACAGAACACTGTATTGAAGCATGCATACAGCACTAACAGAACACTGTATTGCAGCATGCATCAGGCACAAACAGAACACTGTATTGAAGCATGCATACAGTACAAACAGAACACTGTATTGCAGCATTCATACAGCACAAACAGAACACTGTATTGGAGCATGCATCAGGCACAAACAGAACACTGTATTGTAGCATGCATACAGCACAAACAGAACACTGTATTGAAGCATGCATACAGTACAAACAGAACACTGTATTGAAGCATGCATACAGCACAAACAGAACACTGTATTGGATCATGCATACAGCACAAACAGAACACTGTATTGAAGCATGCATACAGTACAAACAGAACACTGTATTGAAGCATGCATACAGCACAAACAGAACACTGTATTGGATCATGCATACAGCACAAACAGAACACTGTATTGAAGCATGCATACAGCACAAACAGAACACTGTATTGATGCATGCATACAGCACAAACAGAACACTGTATTGAAGCATGCATACAGCACAAACAGAACACTGTATTGAAGCATGCATACAGCACAAACAGAACACTGTATTGGAGCATGCATACAGCACAAACAGAACACTGTATTGAAGCATGCATACAGCACAAACAGAACACTGTATTGAAGCATGCATACAGCACAAACAGAACACTGTATTGTAGCATGCATACAGCACAAACAGAACACTGTATTGTAGCATACATACAGCACAAACAGAACACTGTATTGATGCATGCATACAGCACAAACAGAACACTGTATTGAAGCATGCATACAGCACAAACAGAACACTGTATTGAAGCATGCATACAGCACAAACAGAACACTGTATTGAAGCATGCATACAGCACAAACAGCTGAAAAAACCCCACCAATGTGGAAAAGCATGTCACTTGGACTGGGGTCAAAGCTCATCTTCAGGTGACACTTACTTGGACTTTCTTTCTGTGCTCACTCAGAAAGACTGAGAGCTGTTTCTGGAGCTGTTGGTGTCGATTACCCCATGGAGAGTCCCAGTGTGTGCTCTGAGTATGATGACTACATGAAAATACAGTTGTGTATGCCATATATATAAACTCCTTTTAGTGCACTCTTATTGAATATGGTAGTGTTTTTCCCATGCCTATAACCATGCCATATACTAGACCATAACCAAGTCATATACTAGACCATAGCCATGCCATATACTAGACCATAACCAAGCCATATACTAGACCATAACCATGCCATATACTAGACCATAACCATGCCATATACTAGACCATAACCATGCCATATACTAGACCATAACCAAGCCATATACTAGACCATAACCATGCCATATACTAGACCATAACCAAGCCATATAATAGACCATAACCTTGCCATATACTAGACCATAACCAAGCCATATACTAGACCATAACCATGCCATATACTAGACCATAACCATGCCATATACTAGACCATAACCATGCCATATACTAGACCATAACCATGCCATATACTAGACCATAACCAGGCCATATACTAGACCATAACCAAGCCATATACTAGACCATAACCAAGCCATATACTAGACCATAACCATGCCATATACTAGACCATAACCATGCCATATACTAGACCATAACCATGCCATATACTAGACCATAACCATGCTATACTAGTCCCCATAACCATGCCATATACTAGACCATAACCTAGCCATATACTAGACCATAACCTAGCCATATACTAGACCATAACCATGCCATATACTAGACAATAACCATGCCATATACCAGACCATAACCATGCCATATACTAGACCATAACCATGCCATATACTAGACCATAACCTAGCCATATACTAGACCATAACCATGCCATATACTAGACAATAACCATGCCATATACTAGACCATAACCAAGCCATATACTAGACCATAACCATGCCATATACTAGACCATAACCATGCCATATACTAGACCATAACCATGCCATATACTAGACCATAACCATGCCATATACTAGACCATAACCATGCCATATACTAGACCATAACCAAGCCATATACTAGACCATACCCATGCCATATACTAGACCATAACCATGCCATATACTAGACCATAACCATGCCATATACTAGACCATAACCTTGCCATATAATAGACCATAACCATGCCATATACTAGACCATAACCAAGCCATATACTAGACCATACCCATGCCATATACTAGACCATAACCATGCCATATACTAGACCATAACCATGCCATATACTAGACCATAACCAAGCCATATACTAGACCATAACCATGCCATATACTAGACCATAACCATGCCATATACTAGACCATAACCATGCTATATACTAGACCATAACCATGCCATATACTAGACCATAACCATGCCATATACTAGACCATAACCATGCCATATACTAGACCATAACCAAGCCATATACTAGACCATAACCATGCCATATACTAGACCATATACTAGACCATAACCATGCCATATACTAGACCATAACCATGCCATATACTAGACCATGCCATGCAGCTTATTACATAATGAGTGTTTGAAAAGTTTATTTTTTAGAGAAACATATTTAAAAACACGCAAATGAAGTCAGAGGTCAATATACATTTATCTAAGCTCTACTATGATTACCAAACTTATTACTGCTTACAAATTTTATATATATAGAAACTGATTATTTCAGTCCAACTTCTTATCTGCAATTAATTAGTTCTTGTTGGAAGTAAGTTACTAAGTGAGGTGAAGGACATTTAAATAGTAGAGTAGCTGATGATTATAGGTGCTGTCTTTGAGAGACTCTTTCTGGCAATTTTATTGTTTTTGGAAGCTTTTCTTGGTGAAGAAGATTGCATAGGAGCCTGTGCCTACCGGGAAACATGCCAAATCTGAGAAAGGACACAGCTGGATGGATTTCTTTGCTGCAAGTTTTGTTGTAAACTTAGTGTGATATTTGCTTATCAAACTGCACTTGTCAAATTTGCATTCTCTTTGCATTTTTTGATGATAAAAGTCCTTATATACCTATATAAGTTTCAGCTGGAGGTGCAGCTACTATTGGAGGGCAGATCTTACAATCAGAAACATGGTTACAAATGTAGGGATGATAACAACTGGTGGAGCAGTTCCTAACAGAGGATGGACTAAATATGTACATTCTTGTTCACTTTCTTCTTTGATAAGTAGTTTCACAAGAAAAAAAATAAACATTACTTTTTCTTTATTTGATTCTTATGACATGTTACATAATCCAAAACTCAATGTCACGTTGTAATTTGCTGTCAAATGACATGCAATTCACTTTCACTTTCCTCTATTTTCAGCAACAGCGTATATATATTTATAAAAGTGATGCATCACTTGTTTTGTTATGTTTGCTTGACACTTTTTAAGGCTTCAGGTGCTTTTGATCTTATCCACCAGATTCTTCCGGACTACCTAGGTGATTCAAACTACTCTGAATTTGAAGATGGTTTGGAAATTTGGTGTCGAGGTCATAGCTGTGAGCCACCATCTGATCCTAGGTCCTCCCAACAGTTAAATTATCTTGTCATGTTTTTCATGCACATATTTGAGGTAAATGGAGTGTATTTGCAGGTCAATACTAATTCATAGCACAGTATAGACAACTGAACCAGGCTGCTCTATAGCTGTGCATTTGCTTTTAGTGGTCTAAACTTTTGTTGCTGATATCCCATATTTTGGAAGGAAAACGATTAGACACAGCATGGCTTTGGGAAATTTGGAGTGTTTAGGTAATCCACCCACCCATGGTATGTACAAAAGTTATGTGAAAATATTTTGGAACTAAAAGTGGCCAAAGACATGGTTTAAAAATCTGCCAGAAAAAGCTTTAGCTGACATACAAGTTGTTGGTTTTCATTTATAGTAGTGGTATAGGAAGGGGTTATAGATGAGAGGGGAATAATGGTCTGTCTGTCTAAACTTCAGTTGCTGATATCCCATATTTTGGAAGAAAACCGATTAGATACAGCATGGCTTTGGGAAATTTGGAGTGTTTAGGTAATCCACCCACCCATGGTACAAAAGTTATGTGAAAATATTTTGGAACTAAAAGTGGCCGAAGACATGGTTTAAAAATCTGCCAGAAAAAGCTTTAGCTGACATACAAGTTGTTGTTTTACATTTATAGTAGTGGTATAGGAAGGGGTTATAAATGAGAGGGGAATAATGGTCTGTCCAGGGGTTATAGATGAGAGGGAAATAATGGTCTGTCCAGGGGTTATAGACTAGAGGGGAATAATGGTCTGTCCAGGTGTTATAGACTAGAGGGGAATAATGGTCTGTCCAGGTGTTATATACTAGAGGGGAATAATGGTCTGTCCAGGTGTTAGACTAGAGGGGAATAATGGTCTGTCCAGGTGTTAGACTAGAGGGGAATAATGGTCTGTCCAGGTGTTATAGACGAGAGGGGAATAATGGTCTGTCCAGGTGTTATAGACTAGAGGGGAATAATGGTCTGTCCAGGTGTTATAGACTAGAGGGGAATAATGGTCTGTCCAGGTGTTATAGAGTAGAGGGGAATAATGGTCTGTCCAGGTGTTATAGATGAGAGGGGAATAATGGTCTGTCCAGGTGTTATAGACGAGAGGGGAATAATGGTCTGTCCAGGTGTTATATACTAGAGGGGAATAATGGTCTGTCCAGGTGTTATATACTAGAGGGGAATAATGGTCTGTCCAGGTGTTATAGACGAGAGGGGAATAATGGTCTGTCCAGGTGTTATAGACTAGAGGGGAATAATGGTCTGTCCAGGTGTTATAGACGAGAGGGGAATAATTGTCTGTCCAGGTGTTATAGACTAGAGGGGAATAATGGTCTGTCCAGGTGTTATATACTAGAGGGGAATAATGGTCTGTCCAGGTGTTATATACTAGAGGGGAATAATGGTCTGTCCAGGTGTTATAGATGAGAGGGGAATAATGGTCTGTCCAGGTGTTATAGACTAGAGGGGATGGTCTGTCCAGGTGTTATAGACTACAGGGGAATAATGGTCTGTCCAGGTGTTATAGACGAGAGGGGAATAATGGTCTGTCCAGGTGTTATAGAGTAGAGGGGAATAATGGTCTGTCCAGGTGTTATATACTAGAGGGGAATAATGGTCTGTCCAGGTGTTATATACTAGAGGGGAATAATGGTCTGTCCAGGTGTTATATACTAGAGGGGAATAATGGTCTGTCCAGGTGTTATATACTAGAGGGGAATAATGGTCTGTCCAGGTGTTATATACTAGAGGGGAATAATGGTCTGTCCAGGTGTTATAGACGAGAGGGGAATAATGGTCTGTCCAGGTGTTATATACTAGAGGGGAATAATGGTCTGTCCAGGTGTTATAGAGTAGAGGGGAATAATGGTCTGTCCAGGTGTTATATACTAGAGGGGAATAATGGTCTGTCCAGGTGTTATAGACTAGAGGGGAATAATGGTCTGTCCAGGTGTTATATACTAGAGGGGAATAATGGTCTGTCCAGGTGTTATAGACGAGAGGGGAATAATGGTCTGTCCAGGTGTTATATACTAGAGGGGAATAATGGTCTGTCCAGGTGTTATAGACGAGAGGGGAATAATGGTCTGTCCAGGTGTTATATACTATCTAGAGGGGAATAATGGTCTGTCCAGGTGTTATATACTAGAGGGGAATAATGGTCTGTCCAGGTGTTATATACTAGAGGGGAATAATGGTCTGTCCAGGTGTTATAGACGAGAGGGGAATAATGGTCTGTCCAGGTGTTATATACTAGAGGGGAATAATGGTCTGTCCAGGTGTTATAGACTAGAGGGGAATAATGGTCTGTCCAGGTGTTATACACTAGAGGGGAATAATGGTCTGTCCAGGTGTTATATACTAGAGGGGAATAATGGTCTGTCCAGGTGTTATAGAGTAGAGGGGAATAATGGTCTGTCCAGGTGTTATAGATGAGAGGGGAATAATGGTCTGTCCAGGTGTTATAGACTAGAGGGGAATAATGGTCTGTCCAGGTGTTATATACTAGAGGGGAATAATGGTCTGTCCAGGTGTTATAGACGAGAGGGGAATAATGGTCTGTCCAGGTGTTATAGACTAGAGGGGAATAATGGTCTGTCCAGGTGTTATAGACTAGAGGGGAATAATGGTCTGTCCAGGTGTTATATACTAGAGGGGAATAATGGTCTGTCCAGGTGTTATAGACGAGAGGGGAATAATTGTCTGTCCAGGTGTTATAGACTAGAGGGGAATAATGGTCTGTCCAGGTGTTATATACTAGAGGGGAATAATGGTCTGTCCAGGTGTTATATACTAGAGGGGAATAATGGTCTGTCCAGGTGTTATAGATGAGAGGGGAATAATGGTCTGTCCAGGTGTTATATACTAGAGGGGAATAATGGTCTGTCCAGGTGTTATATACTAGAGGGGAATAATGGTCTGTCCAGGTGTTATAGACTAGAGGGGAATAATGGTCTGTCCAGGTGTTATAGACGAGAGGGGATGGTCTGTCCAGGTGTTATAGACTACAGGGGAATAATGGTCTGTCCAGGTGTTATAGACGAGAGGGGAATAATGGTCTGTCCAGGTGTTATAGAGTAGAGGGGAATAATGGTCTGTCCAGGTGTTATATACTAGAGGGGAATAATGGTCTGTCCAGGTGTTATAGACGAGAGGGGAATAATGGTCTGTCCAGGTGTTATATACTAGAGGGGAATAATGGTCTGTCCAGGTGTTATACACTAGAGGGGAATAATGGTCTGTCCAGGTGTTATAGACGAGAGGGGAATAATGGTCTGTCCAGGTGTTATACACTAGAGGGGAATAATGTCTGTCCAGGTGTTATAGACTAGAGGGGAATAATGGTCTGTCCAGGTGTTATATACGAGAGGGGAATAATGGTCTGTCCAGGTGTTATAGACTAGAGGGGAATAATGGTCTGTCCAGGTGTTATAGACGAGAGGGGAATAATGGTCTGTCCAGGTGTTATACACTAGAGGGGAATAATGGTCTGTCCAGGTGTTATACACTAGAGGGGAATAATGGTCTGTCCAGGTGTTATAGACGAGAGGGGAATAATGGTCTGTCCAGGTGTTATAGACTAGAGGGGAATAATGGTCTGTCCAGGTGTTATAGACTAGAGGGGAATAATGGTCTGTCCAGGTGTTATATACTAGAGGGGAATAATGGTCTGTCCAGGTGTTATAGGCTAGAGGGGAATAATAGTCTGTCCAGGTGTTATAGACGAGAGGGGAATAATGGTCTGTCCAGGTGTTATATACTAGAGGGGAATAATGGTCTGTCCAGGTGTTATAGATGAGAGGGGAATAATGGTCTGTCCAGGTGTTATACACTAGAGGGGAATAATGGTCTGTCCAGGTGTTATATACTAGAGGGGAATAATGGTCTGTCCAGGTGTTATAGATGAGAGGGGAATAATGGTCTGTCCAGGTGTTATAGACTAGAGGGGAATAATGGTCTGTCCAGGTGTTATACACTAGAGTGGAATAATGGTCTGTCCAGGTGTTATATACTAGAGGGGAATAATGGTCTGTCCAGGTGTTATACACTAGAGTGGAATAATGGTCTGTCCAGGTGTTATATACTAGAGGGGAATAATGGTCTGTCCAGGTGTTATAGACGAGAGGGTAATAATGGTCTGTCCAGGTGTTATATACTAGAGGGGAATAATGGTCTGTCCAGGTGTTATAGATGAGAGGGGAATAATGGTCTGTCCAGGTGTTATAGAGTAGAGGGGAATAATGGTCTGTCCAGGTGTTATAGACGAGAGGGGAATAATGGTCTGTCCAGGTGTTATATACTAGAGGGGAATAATGGTCTGTCCAGGTGTTATATACTAGAGGGGAATAATGGTCTGTCCAGGTGTTATAGAGTAGAGGGGAATAATGGTCTGTCCAGGTGTTATAGAGTAGAGGGGAATAATGGTCTGTCCAGGTGTTATATACTAGAGGGGAATAATGGTCTGTCCAGGTGTTATATACTAGAGGGGAATAATGGTCTGTCCAGGTGTTATAGAGTAGAGGGGAATAATGGTCTGTCCAGGTGTTATAGAGTAGAGGGGAATAATGGTCTGTCCAGGTGTTATATACTAGAGGGGAATAATGGTCTGTCCAGGTGTTATAGACGAGAGGGGAATAATGGTCTGTCCAGGTGTTATATACTAGAGGGGAATAATGGTCTGTCCAGGTGTTATAGAGTAGAGGGGAATAATGGTCTGTCCAGGTGTTATAGATGAGAGGGGAATAATGGTCTGTCCAGGTGTTATATACAAGAGGGGAATAATGGTCTGTCCAGGTGTTATAGAGTAGAGGGGAATAATGGTCTGTCCAGGTGTTATATACTAGAGGGGAATAATGGTCTGTCCAGGTGTTATATACTAGAGGGGAATAATGTCTGTCCAGGTGTTATAGACTAGAGGGGAATAATGGTCTGTCCAGGTGTTATATACTAGAGGGGAATAATGGTCTGTCCAGGTGTTATATACTAGAGGGGAATAATGGTCTGTCCAGGTGTTATATACTAGAGGGGAATAATGGTCTGTCCAGGTGTTATAGACGACAGGAGAATAATGGTCTGTCCAGGTGTTATATACTAGAGGGGAATAATGGTCTGTCCAGGTGTTATATACTAGAGGGGAATAATGGTCTGTCCAGGTGTTATATACTAGAGGGGAATAATGGTCTGTCCAGGTGTTATATACTAGAGGGGAATAATGGTCTGTCCAGGTGTTATAGATGAGAGGGGAATAATGGTCTGTCCAGGTGTTATATACTAGAGGGGAATAATGGTCTGTCCAGGTGTTATATATTAGAGGAGAATAATGGTCTGTCCAGGTGTTATATACTAGAGGGGAATAATGGTCTGTCCAGGTGTTATAGATCAGAGGGGAATAATGGTCTGTCCAGGTGTTATATACTAGAGGGGAATAATGGTCTGTCCAGGTGTTATATACTAGAGGAGAATAATGGTCTGTCCAGGTGTTATAGAGTAGAGGGGAATAATGGTCTGTCCAGGTGTTATATACTAGAGGGGAATAATGGTCTGTCCAGGTGTTATATACTAGAGGGGAATAATGGTCTGTCCAGGTGTTATAGATGAGAGGGAAATAATGGTCTGTCCAGGTGTTATAGACTAGAGGGGAATAATGGTCTGTCCAGGTGTTATAGATGAGAGGGGAATAATGGTCTGTCCAGGTGTTATACACTAGAGGGGAATAATGGTCTGTCCAGGTGTTATATACTAGAGGGGAATAATGGTCTGTCCAGGTGTTATAGATGAGAGGGGAATAATGGTCTGTCCAGGTGTTATATACTAGAGGGGAATAATGGTCTGTCCAGGTGTTATAGACGAGAGGGGAATAATGGTCTGTCCAGGTGTTATATACTAGAGGGGAATAATGGTCTGTCCAGGTGTTATAGATGAGAGGGGAATAATGGTCTGTCCAGGTGTTATAGACGAGAGGGGAATAATGGTCTGTCCAGGTGTTATATACTAGAGGGGAATAATGGTCTGTCCAGGTGTTATAGAGTAGATGTTATAGAGTAGAGGGGAATAATGGTCTGTCCAGGTGTTATAGACGAGAGGGGAATAATGGTCTGTCCAGGTGTTATAGGCTAGAGGGGAATAATGGTCTGTCCAGGTGTTATATACTAGAGGGGAATAATGGTCTGTCCAGGTGTTATATACTAGAGGGGAATAATGGTCTGTCCAGGTGTTATAGACGAGAGGGGAATAATGGTCTGTCCAGGTGTTATATATTAGAGGGGAATAATGGTCTGTCCAGGTGTTATATACTAGAGGGGAATAATGGTCTGTCCAGGTGTTATATACTAGAGGGGAATAATGGTCTGTCCAGGTGTTATAGACTAGAGGGGAATAATGGTCTGTCCAGGTGTTATATACTAGAGGGGAATAATGGTCTGTCCAGGTGTTATAGACTAGAGGGGAATAATGGTCTGTCCAGGTGTTATATACTAGAGGGGAATAATGGTCTGTCCAGGTGTTATAGACTAGAGGGGAATAATGGTCTGTCCAGGTGTTATATACTAGAGGGGAATAATGGTCTGTCCAGGTGTTATATACTAGAGGGGAATAATGGTCTGTCCAGGTGTTATATACTAGAGGGGAATAATGGTCTGTCCAGGTGTTATATACTAGAGGGGAATAATGGTCTGTCCAGGTGTTATAGACTAGAGGGGAATAATGGTCTGTCCAGGTGTTATAGATGAGAGGGGAATAATGGTCTGTCCAGGTGTTATAGACGAGAGGGGAATAATGGTCTGTCCAGGTGTTATAGACTAGAGGGGAATAATGGTCTGTCCAGGTGTTATATACTAGAGGGGAATAATGGTCTGTCCAGGTGTTATAGAGTAGAGGGGAATAATGGTCTGTCCAGGTGTTATAGACGAGAGGGGAATAATGGTCTGTCCAGGTGTTATATACTAGAGGGGAATAATGGTCTGTCCAGGTGTTATATACTAGAGGGGAATAATGGTCTGTCCAGGTGTTATATACTAGAGGGGAATAATGGTCTGTCCAGGTGTTATAGTCTAGAGGGGAATAATGGTCTGTCCAGGTGTTATAATTATACTAGAGGGGAATAATGGTCTGTCCAGGTGTTATAGATGAGAGGGGAATAATGGTCTGTCCAGGTGTTATAGACTACAGGGGAATAATGGTCTGTCCAGGTGTTATATAATAGAGGGGAATAATGGTCTGTCCAGGTGTTATAGAGTAGAGGGGAATAATGGTCTGTCCAGGTGTTATATACTAGAGGGGAATAATGGTCTGTCCAGGTGTTATATACTAGAGGGGAATAATGGTCTGTCCAGGTGTTATAGACTAGAGGGGAATAATGGTCTGTCCAGGTGTTATATACTAGAGGGGAATAATGGTCTGTCCAGGTGTTATATACTAGAGGGGAATAATGGTCTGTCCAGGTGTTATAGAGTAGAGGGGAATAATGGTCTGTCCAGGTGTTATATACTAGAGGGGAATAATGGTCTGTCCAGGTGTTATATACTAGAGGGGAATAATGGTCTGTCCAGGTGTTATATACTAGAGGGGAATAATGGTCTGTCCAGGTGTTATAGACTAGAGGGGAATAATGGTCTGTCCAGGTGTTATATACTAGAGGGGAATAATGGTCTGTCCAGGTGTTATAGACGAGAGGGGAATAATGGTCTGTCCAGGTGTTATATACTAGAGGGGAATAATGGTCTGTCCAGGTGTTATATACTAGAGGGGAATAATGGTCTGTCCAGGTGTTATAGACTAGAGGGGAATAATGGTCTGTCCAGGTGTTATATACTAGAGGGGAATAATGGTCTGTCCAGGTGTTATATACTAGAGGGGAATAATGGTCTGTCCAGGTGTTATAGAGTAGAGGGGAATAATGGTCTGTCCAGGTGTTATATACTAGAGGGGAATAATGGTCTGTCCAGGTGTTATAGTCTAGAGGGGAATAATGGTCTGTCCAGGTGTTATAATTATACTAGAGGGGAATAATGGTCTGTCCAGGTGTTATAGATGAGAGGGGAATAATGGTCTGTCCAGGTGTTATAGACTACAGGGGAATAATGGTCTGTCCAGGTGTTATATAATAGAGGGGAATAATGGTCTGTCCAGGTGTTATAGACTAGAGGGGAATAATGGTCTGTCCAGGTGTTATATACTAGAGGGGAATAATGGTCTGTCCAGGTGTTATATACTAGAGGGGAATAATGGTCTGTCCAGGTGTTATAGATGAGAGGGGAATAATGGTCTGTCCAGGTGTTATACACTAGAGGGGAATAATGGTCTGTCCAGGTGTTATATACTAGAGGGGAATAATGGTCTGTCCAGGTGTTATAGATGAGAGGGGAATAATGGTCTGTCCAGGTGTTATATACTAGAGGGGAATAATGGTCTGTCCAGGTGTTATAGACGAGAGGGGAATAATGGTCTGTCCAGGTGTTATATACTAGAGGGGAATAATGGTCTGTCCAGGTGTTATAGATGAGAGGGGAATAATGGTCTGTCCAGGTGTTATAGACGAGAGGGGAATAATGGTCTGTCCAGGTGTTATATACTAGAGGGGAATAATGGTCTGTCCAGGTGTTATAGATGAGAGGGGAATAATGGTCTGTCCAGGTGTTATAGATGAGAGGGGAATAATGGTCTGTCCAGGTGTTATATACTAGAGGGGAATAATGGTCTGTCCAGGTGTTATAGACTAGGGGAATAATGGTCTGTCCAGGTGTTATATACTAGAGGGGAATAATGGTCTGTCCAGGTGTTATATACTAGAGGGGAATAATGGTCTGTCCAGGTGTTATACACTAGAGGGGAATAATGGTCTGTCCACGTGTTATAGATGAGAGGGGAATAATGGTCTGTCCAGGTGTTATAGACTAGAGGGGAATAATGGTCTGTCCAGGTGTTATAGAGTAGAGGGGAATAATGGTCTGTCCAGGTGTTATAGACTAGAGGGGAATAATGGTCTGTCCAGGTGTTATGGTCTGCAGTGAAAACAGGCACAAAAATCTATCAACTCACAGGTTCCAAGTAATCAAAACAGTATCACATGATGAACACAACATACTTGACATAATAGACGTCTCCTTGTAGATCTAGGAAGCGCTCCCAGCCTGGGGGAAGGGTGTTCCACTCAAACTTCTCCAGGGGAACTGGGGTTCTGCTGCAGGGGTCACACCAAGTACTAGTGCAAGTGTAGTGACTGTAAGAAGACATACCAAGTTGCATTCTATTGTTATATGTGGCGATGAGATGGTATCCATGATTCTGTCAATTTTTTTCACTGAGCCACAAACATTTCGGTGCCAGGCACTAAATTAGCTGCTTCTTATCATTGTCTCATTGCAGTATTACAGGTTTGCTTGAAGGAATAAGTTGTCTAGACTCAAGGGTAGCTTGCCTATAAAACAGTCTAAAGAAATCCACAAAGCTACTATAGCTGATTAGAATTATTATCTATTGTAGTCGCAGGTTCACAGCTAAGCACTGTGGCTTAGGAAAGTCGGCATTAAGTAAGACACAGCTAGCTAAATCTCTAGAATCACCCCTGGTTACAAGATATGCTAAATCTCTAGAATCACCCCTGGTTACAAGATATGCTAAATCTCTAGAATCACCCCTGTTTACAGTTTACATGGTTACAAGATATGCTAAATCTCTAGAATCACCCCTGGTTACAAGATATGCTAAATCTCTAGAATCACCCCTGTTTACAAGAGATAGCTAAATCTCTAGAATCACCCCTGTTTACAAGAGATAGCTAAATCTCTAGAATCACCCCTGGTTACAAGAGATAACTAAATCTCTAGAATCACCCCTGGTTACAAGAAAGATAGCTAAATCACTAGAATCACCCAATTACAAGAGGTATATAGCTAAAATATTTCTGGTAACAGCTAAATAAAAGAAACAGCTAGAATCACCCATGGTTAGAGGTAATCAAAATTCTAATCTCCTGTTACATACTTCTCAAAATATTCATGTCCCGTCTTGTGGTCTAGTTTCTTGCTCCAACCAGGAGGGAGTGGTTTAGTTGGGCCTCGTAGAGAAGATGAAGGTGACTCACTGGCTGTATCCATAGCTGGAGGCAGCAGCTGCTGTTCCCCTGTCTTCAATGCAGAATATAAGCCAGTCACTGAACTAGTAAGGAGAGATGCTGGAGGCGATCTGTCTGAGCCAGCAAAAATGTCCTCTAGTGTCTGGTTGGGACGGACCAAGAGGGTGATAGTGGAGCCTGCACCCTTTAGCAGGTCTACTGTTTGAGTGTGTGTCAATCCCTGCACAGAATGGTTGTTGACAGCTAAGATCTCATCCCCCAGACACAGAGAAGAAGCTGTGGAACAGGAACAACAATGCCATACTCAAAGAAAGTTTGAGACAGAAAACATCAAAAATTACTTATGCTGTGAATGCACAATTGATGTGAATGCACAAGTAGCCATATCTCCATGTGGAGTTGATGGGCGGAGTCAATGTACCCATGTGAATGAGCTCGAGCTTGAGTCCTAATATGGCTAACTACCAATGAAATAGTCAAGAGGAGTCTCACAGAAATAGAAATTTCCAAGCTGAAAGTTAAGGAGTTCGCAGAGAGAACTAGGCACAGAGGCAGATCAGCACCCATGAGAGTCTAATACATCTTGGCCAAGAAGAACAGTCAGTGAACGAGTCTTGACTTGTACTTAGCTAGCTGATATATATATTATATAAAATATAAAACAAGAAGTTTTAAATGTTTTTGGGCGGTGATTTACACTCTGCGGAATGCAGTAGTTAAACTGCATACATAACATCACCCTTAATGCATGGATACAGGTCATTACACTTGTTACAGAATATATTCATCATCTGTGCAGAGATGATGACTATATTCTGTAACAAGTGTAATGACCTGTATCCATGCAGTAAGTATCCATGCAGTAAGTGTGATTTTATGTATGCAGTTTAACTACTGCATTCGGCAGAGTATAAGTTAAGTCGCCGCCCAAAAACACTGTGTTTATTATTTTTTTATTGCTGCACTACATGAAGTGTATGGTTTTGCAACTTGCCTGCTGCTCCTCCCTCCTTGATCCAGGACACAACCACGCCTATTCCGTGTTCTCTACCTCCCTTGATGCTGAAGTCCAGACCCGTCTTCTTCCTTTTTACCCGTACAGATCTAGCCCATGTAGCATTGATCATCGTCAAGCGCTTAATCGTCACAAGCGCTCAAGAGCAGCTTCTTGCTCACGCAACACCCACCCCCTTTCTACCACATTAATTTTGCGCGAGCGGCTTGGCCTGGGTAATTACGTGCATGGGCGGTAATTACAAACCTCAAAATGGCCACTATCTGTGCTGTCCAAGGAGGAACTACTGGGGATATGAAGAACAACGTATCAAAGTTGCTGAGAGAAATAAGGAGAATGAAGCTTAATGTTGAATCAGATATACACGGGTGAGTAAGAGCTGCTATATACTCAGGAGAATTTTTACGCCAAGTCCTGTTCTTTATTTGAAGTTGGACTTTAGGCTCTCCTTCTTCCTTTTTGCCAGTATTTCACGCAGCTCTTATGCAATACTCTCTTCCACTGGCAAACTGCATTGTGGCTGAGGGATTTGAGCTGTACGGAAAATCAGACCTTCGATTTATCCAGGGTGTGTATGGTGTGCTGAGGAATCTGTTGCACTTCCAACCCAAGCTGACCAAGGAACAGTTCCTAAGTAATGGCTATGCAGAGAGAAAAGTCATCCTTGCCTACAACCTCCTATGTCTCTGCCAGACTAGACACAAGCAATTGATAGCCTCTGCCAATAATGGTAGTAATGGTTCCAAGAAATTCAGTACACTGTCTGCACGCTATGGCCCTCATAATCCTACTACACTGCTGACAGTGCATAAGGGGCCAGAGATGGCCTTGGCTAGAAGTAAATGCAGACACACACATGGTAATACTGTCATACATGGTGATACACCCACATGTTGTAATATGATCACACTGAATGTTGAGCCTATGTTTGTGATAATCTTTGACAAACTAATGAGCTACTTGCTTGTTGGGAGAGACGGAGACGTATGTCAATTTGTTTTTTCTAACTGGGAATGTGATTGAGATGGTTCTATTGTTTGTTTGTAGAGGAAATAGGTCAAGGTTCACTACCTAGCAAGGTCTTGATCTATAGCCATGATACACCTTTACCAGAATTGGAAATGTACCCTGCTAATCACGTGGATCTTGTCCCTCCTACCCCTACCTCTTCACATCACGTCTCACCAAGTCCCCTATCATCACTCACACCTAGTCCAGCACCAGCAAGGACAGAGGATGGGAATACTCGACGTGCTGTGGATATTCTCGGCAGTGCGTGCGGAGAAGAGGAAGCTTTCAGGAGGGACGTGTTGGTAGTGAGGCACAATGTAACACTTGCTGATGATACAGAGAGAAGAAGCTGTGAATCCGGAGAGGAGCAGCACGAGGAAGATAGTGAGGACATGGAGAACAGGAATCCTTCGCTCCAGCTGCTTAGTTGCCGTGTGGAGGAGCTGGGAAAGATGGTGGAGCAAGTATTGGCTCGCTGTGTCCTGGTGGAGACCCAGCTAAGATTAGCTGCATCGCAGCAGCAACAACTACAACAGCAGCAACAGCTACAAGTACAGCAACAACAGAAACAACAGCTACAAGTACAGCAGCAGCAACTACAACAGCAGCAACAACAGAAGCAACAGGAAGCACAGCAGACTGGAACTAGGACTTACAGAGACTCTGTTGGAACTCGAGGAGAGGGACGTAGAGTGCGTGAGTGGAGTGGTGTAATGGGTAATGGAAGAGATGTGTCTGGAGAGATGACAACACCAGCCTCATGTGTGTCAGCAGCCAGTCATCACGACATGGACATGGATGAGGGCATGTGGTGTAGTCCTACCCTTTGTCAGATGCAGGACCCAGCTGCTGAACACATGTCCCCTGTACCACATGACTGCAATGAAACCACTCCCACAAGTCCAAAGGTTTTGTCCACACCTCCGACACCATCATGTGTAAGTATGATATTACCATGGTAGCAGATATATATTATGTATTATTCCACGGGGCAAGAGTGGAATATAAGGTGGTATTTCAGGAGTATGCGAGTGAAATGACTTGCTGTATTCCACAACAAATTGTTTATTCTATACTTGATCCTAGCCCTAGCCCTAGCCCTAGCCGTACTCATAAGAATTACTATGCTTCATGTAATGGTCCGTCGGTCCATTCATCCGTTGGTCTGTTGGGAAAGACACCATCACACGTTTATGTGACTTCTTTTGTTGGCATATTTTTAGCTTTCTTGCTGTCAATAAATTGCTTAACTGCTTCGTCATCCAAAAGAATGGCTTCTGCTGTCTTGGAAGATGTTGCCATAATTCCTGGAAAACGGTAGTTAATGACTGCATGCATGCACAGTTGAGACCACTAGTTGAATGTGGGAGAGCATTTAATGCCTGTGTATCAATTTTATTGTTCAAGATTTCAGCAAGATTGACCAACAGTCAAAGTGTTGTGGGATATGGGTAAAAAGCATTATATAGACAGAAAGTGGGGTTTGGTTAATTAAGTGGCACCACTAGGTAACTAATGTTTACTCCGTGTTACAAGGTGTTTTATGGTCACAGAGATGGAGTGAAGGGGTCTAATGTTCACTCTGAGTCACGGAGATTAAGTGAAGGGGTCTAATGTTCACTTTTGTTTATTAAGAGAATGTATTTGATGTTTACTTAAGTCTCAACCCGTACACATGCACAAATGAAATGCATTCTGCCTGTCCGCACTGCAATTTGTCGAATGTGTTCCGAATGAAGTGTGTTTACTCGTCCACCACCAGAATAGATAGTTCGGGATAATCTGAAAGTGTTCAGGTAAGGCGTATGTGCGTCTAGACAACATGTCGGCACGATGAGAGAGCTAACATGTTGGCATGATGAGAGAGCTAGCATGTGTCTAGTGCTATGGTTACTTGGTTTAGTATATACTTTGCTGTTGCACGGTGTGCAAAAGAATTCTATCTAATTTTGGCTGCTAGTAGTTATATTCCAGTTGTGCTAGCCATAAAATGATTGGCTCACGAGACCGTACACAAGCATTCAGTGCTAGAGACAAACAGTCTGACTTATACAGCTGTCATTGCTGTGGATAAGCGTGTCCATGCCAACCAAATGACGCATGAAGAATAACATCATTTTCCCATTCTTGGCAAGAATGGCTCAAAAGTTTTATGCAGATATGTGAAGCAATCGTGGGTTTTGACGTGCAAGCATGGAACTTGGTATTATTGTAGACCATGGTATGAATAATGCTGCCAGAAGTTGAGCCACTGAAAGAATCTTGTTGCCCTTGTTGAAAGAATCTTGTTGCCCTTGTTGAAAGAATCTTGTTGCCCTTGTTGAAAGAATCTTGTTGCCCTTGTTGAAAGAATCTTGTTGCCCTTGTTGAAAGAATCTTGTTGCCCTTGTTGATTGGTTTCCGAGGCCACAAAAAAGCCTTTTTCAGCACACGAGTTATGCATTAAAGTTCTTCGTTGTTCAACCAACTCTCAACTAGTTCATATTTGTTGTCAGATTGTTTCTCATACAGTAGCACAGTGAGACTTCATAATTCTCTGCATGTCATGAAGTCGTCTACCACACCGACACAATTCTCTGTATTCCAAGTCACAATACCAACTTCCTCTGCACCCAGTTTTGCATGCCCCATTAGATCAGCTCTCAAGATGCATTGCTGGGTTCTTGAAACATAGTCCACGAGGCTTTCTGGTGAGGTGGTTGATCGATGCAACTTTTAACCCATTGTCCCCAGTATCTTCCTTGGTAAGCAATTCTCTTGGTAAGCTTCTTTGCATAGATCTGCAGATACTGTTGCCAATTTCCTGCCAGATGCTTCTTCTCTTCTCCCAATGGCCTTCTCACGCTTGCTTCTTGTTTGTGACCTGGTGTGCTCTGAGTTCTCATCCAGACTGTCAACTTGGCAAAACGACCTTCATTTAGAGTCATCAAAGGTTTTGGCAGGAAGCAGTTCGATGAAGTTGTCCTCTACTGCCCTATCTAGGATGTTGACATCAGACAAGGAAATCACTTTTGAGGTCTTTGCGTCTATCCAAACATCCTAGAAGATCAAGTCAATCAAAACATCTTAGAAGGTCCCAAGAAAGTTATTTGAAGGTAGTGAGTACGTGCTTGTTCTAGTAAAGGAAAATGGCCATCGAAATTGCAATCTTGTGACTGACTGGCAGACTAGTCTTGGGAATGGGGAAGTATCACTTTTCAGGAAGGCAGACACATGCACTTGAAATGCTTGCCTTGGATTGCTTGGGGGAGGAGGGTTGATTGTGCAATGACAGCTTCTTCTTGTCCGGTCAGTAATAGATGTCCAATATTCCCGCAATCGACCAATCTTGGTCTGATACTTGTCCTGCCTTGTCTTCTTGGCCTGCAGAAGAGGTTGTTCCACAGCTGGGTTGAGGATATCTCGTGTAAAGTCTCATCAGGTCATTGCTCCCATCTAAGAAAGGAATGAGTTACCTCATCGTCCATCAGTCCAACCAGGTTAGAGTGATGGATGGAGGAGACCATTCTCTTGTGCATTCTTTCGAATGCTTTGAATTGTGTAGCTATCCTTATCACTTCTGGCCCAGGTATATATCACTTTGTGTCTGAGAGGCTCCGGATTTTAGGTATGACCAACTGCTTCTCTATACTCTTTGTAGTTATTGTTGTGCTCACGCAATTGCTATGGATGAGAATGCCCATACCGTCTCATGAACTATGAAGTCGGCCATGTTTAATTCTCTTGGTATATATATAGGCCTTGGTCAGCCACTGCTATTATTGGCAGGTACCAATTTGAACTATTTTAGGACTCACTGGATTTGGCAAGTACTGTTGGAAATTAAAATGATAATTGCTATAACCTGATAATAGTTAGTTTATCCTGATAACTAGCTCGCACCTGAGGGGGAAAAATGTGTTCAACCATAACCATTGAGAATTTAACCACTCTAATTCGTAAATTATGAGCCTGTCTAACCAGACTGAAATATTAAAAATAAAATATGTATATATTTAAAAGATCTCTAGTGTTGCATAATAATAATAATAATAATCTCTTTCAAGC
Organism: Cladorhizidae sp. MBARI D1340-BT2; assembly: GCA_028752905.1. NCBI lineage: Eukaryota > Metazoa > Porifera > Demospongiae > Poecilosclerida > Cladorhizidae > Cladorhizidae sp. MBARI D1340-BT2. The sequence goes on along the minus strand of JAQNBH010000017.1, from coordinate 2,231,843 downwards.
GACTGGAGAGAAGAACTCCCTTCACCACCTCCTGCAGAGGCTTTCTGTTGTGGTGCAGCTGTTGTGGTGCAGAGAGGTAATGCAGTTTCGGTTGCAGGGACCACAGATCACTTGAATTTGGACTCTGATGACATTTTCTTTTAATTACAGTTTTATAATAATAAAAAAAAAAAAAAAAAAAAAAAAAAAAAAAAAAAAAAAAAAAAAAAAAAAAAAAATAAAAAAAAAAAAAAAAAAAAAAAATAAATATGTTATGCGCTATTGACCGACCTGCGCCATCGATAGATCATGCTGTGCTATCTATGGATCCTTCGTTAGCGCAGTAATTGGTAGATTGTGCAATATCGCACAAGGGCAAGGTCACGCAAGGTTACACACCATAATCACGGATGCTAACTTCAGACAACGTATGCAGAAAATTGATGATGGCCAAGCAGCTTCACCAAAGAGTCCACTCCTCAGCCAAGAAAAGTACCAGTCGATTCAGTCGATTTGAAGCCATCTCCTTGACCAAAGCCAAAAGGTTGATCCGCATTTCAAACACGGGCTAGGGCTAGGGCTAAATTTAAAAAAATGAATTCCAATTTTATAATTAAATTTTTTTCCTGATATTAAATATGGGCATTGGACATTTGCTCGTATGACGGTCCGTGTCCAAAAAAATTCATATACCCCAATTTCTCCATTGATAGCGCAGCATTGGTCGATGGACAAGACCTTGTGCGATCTACGGATTACTGCGCTAACGAAGGATCCTTAGATAGCGCAGTGCGGCGCAGGTCGGTCGATAGCGCATAACAGATATATCTAATATCTCAGGTCTAAAAGAAAGCTTCAATTTTGCTGTTTTGTTTGGCATCATGAGCATCTGGCCTTTCCCTGTGTGTAGGCATTGCCTCGTGCATGACATCATAAGGGGAGGAGACTTAGTTACAAAGAAAAGTAGAACTGCAATGGAAAAGTCACTATTAAGAGAACAACTAATGCCTGTTGATTGTCATGTCAAGATCTCTGACTATTGCTCTCCTTCACCGAGGTGCTTTTGCCAGCAGCAGGAATGATTTTGATGGCAATGGCACTGTTGAAGCACACTCTCATTGAGCTCAGCTGGAGGAGTCATGCTTGCTCACAACTTTCTACAGAGTCTGGGGATAATGGAAGGCTCTACACCTAAACTGGTGAAACAAAAGCACAGACATAGCAACTGCCACGCACGAGGTAGTAATTATAGCAGAGCAGCTGTTGTTTTGGTAGTTCACTTAGAGCCAGCCATAGCAAGGCAGCATGCAGAGAGATATCCAGCATTAGGTAACTCAGAAGAATAAATAGTGAAGGTTACTATTATATACATACTACGATACAAGTTTGCATGCGAGCAGATGCCAACAGAACCTTAGTACATTTTCTGCAAAGAAATGAACAGTAGAAATAGCAGACCACATGCATTGTTCATGAATTCAGTTGCATCACTCAACCACAGCAGCACGAGTTTAAATGCTGGTCATACAAACTTGCTCTTTAAAAAAAAATCATTTTTGGGAGTCCTTCAAGCTTTAGATTAAATTAAAATGTTACAGCATTAGTTTTAAATACAGCGAGTACAGACTTCAGGTCTGTGGCTTGGAAGGCAAGTCCAAGTGGTGCTGCCAAGCTGTGGTTTGTAAAGTAATCAGGAACAAATGTGCATCAACAGTTTTTTATTCAAATATCCATATCAACTATACAGTGAATATAGGCCATTAGGAAGAATCTACTGTGCTGACCATGGAGTTCCACCTTGCTGGCACTCAGAGGATGTCATCTGAAGGTCATCAGTATAATCTGTATGTACATGTATGTACATGTACAGTATGTATAAGAAATAAGTGTCTTGCTTACAATACTGTAAGTTTTCTTACTTTTTTCTTGTATTTAAGAGACACTAGATCTCATTTACCACAAAATGTTCAATACACAGGGGAATCACATGACCATGACCATGAAGATAGAATACACGGGGGAATCACATGACCATGACCATGAAGATAGAATTCACAAGCAGGAGTTCACAGAATTAGTGTATGGAGAAGCTAGCTTGGTGTTGCATTAATTGCAAGCCTAGACCTATAGCCGCTGCCAAAGAAAGCTACAGCTGTGGTTTGTAGCATATCTTTTACACTGCACTGGAGCAGCTTCTGACTGTTCATTTAGGGGCTCACTAATTGGGAATCACTGGTAGTTATGTAGTTGCCTTTTGGCTTGCAATTGTATTTGACATGTTTTAATAAAAATCTCCCCTGCTAGTGGGGTAATAAACAATAAAATTGAACTGACCCTCCAGCATTTGAGAGGGTTAAAGCATCTGTATGCACATGGAAGAAAGGGGTGGCAGACTCAGCCCCTCCAAGAGCCAGGAAAGCCAAGAGAAGTGCACCTGCTAGCTGTGAATCAGCAGAGGTAATGTCCAAGCAGTTCAAGGAAGACCATATTCTGTACCTTTTACATTTCTTTTTTGCCCTTCCTTTCATGATAATTTTGAAACATGGGGAAATTTTCCTAGAGGCTACCGATCAACCAACCAAAACCGCAAACTAAAAATGGCATTTTTTTAAACTGAAAGTGATCCCCTCTAAATACACCTTAGGGTAACTTTCTGTGGCTTTTTCTGCACTATGACCTCCCACATTGGAAACAAACATAACTGATTGGACATGAAATTCTCATTCAAGTGAAGAGCTGATAGTTGCAGCCTCCTATAGACACCAGTTATAGCAATGTCGCTTGCACTGCATTCCTACCACACTGAAGAGATGATGCTTGCCTGTGCAGTGGAGACCACCTATAACACACTGAAGAGATGATGCATGCCCGTGCAGTGGAGAGCACCTAGCTTATTCCTACCACACTGAAGAGATGATGCATGCCCGTGCAGTGGAGACCACCTAGCTTATTCCTACCACACTGAAGAGATGATGCATGCCTGTTCAGTGGAGACCACCTAGCATATTCCTACCACACTGAAGAGATGATGCATGCCTGTGCGGTGGAGACCACCTAGCTTATTCCTACCACACTGAAGAGATGATGCATGCCTGTGCAGTGGAGACCACCTAGCTTATTCCTACCACACTGAAGAGATGATGCATGCCTGTTCAGTGGAGAGCACCTAGCTTATTCCTACCACACTGAAGAGATGATGCATGCCTGTGCAGTGGAGACCACCTAGCTTATTCCTACCACACTGAAGAGATGATGCATGCCTGTGCAGTGGAGAGCACCTAGCTTATTCCTACCACACTGAAGAGATGATGCATGCCTGTGCAGTGGAGACCACCTAGCTTATTCCTACCACACTGAAGAGATGATGCTTGCCTGTGCAGTGGAGACCACCTAGCTTATTCCTACCACACTGAAGAGATGATGCATGCCTGTGCGTGGAGACAACGCAGCATAAAATAATCAGTGCCCACACTCAAACTTATATCCTTTTGACACACATTTTAAAATGGACAGCAACCCCCCAAAAATTAGAGCCCATATATCGGCTAAAGCTGTCGGCAGCTTCTTTGCTGGCCTAAATGGTTCAGCTGATATCAAGTTCAAGAGTATCCCCAGCATGCCTTGAATCCTTCGCTGAGGTAGTTGACCGGCAGCGTCAAGTTGACAAACCTTGGAATTCACCTTCAAGGATTTTAGTTTCTGTTTGTTTCTTTCCCAATGACCCTCTTGAAAACTTGAGTGCAAGAAGACCAAATATTCCAGTGCATGTCCATGACGAAGCATGAGTATTGGTGGTTGTGGATGATCAATGAAGCTTACTCACTTGCTGTTTTAGAATCAGAATAGAGTCTAGACAGCATGTGCTGTATTATTAGCAGAATAGAGTCTAGACTGCACGTGCTTATAATACAGCAGAATAGAGTCTAGACTGTACGTTCTGTATTATAAGCAGAATAGAGTCTAGACAGCATGTGCTGTATTATAAGCAGAATAGAGTCTAGACAGCATGGGTTGTATTCAGAAGGAATGAAAAATGCGCTCAGTTCTGCTGTTTGCTTTGTTGAGTTCTCCCTCCTGGGCAGCCATTAGCAAGTGCCAAGGAGCTGGAGCTGATCCTAATTCAAAACATCTGCTGCTTGGTTGGTGGAGTTCTCTTGTGCAACAGTAGCAACCAGATATGGTATGTGATGGTGTTTGTGTAGTGGAGCTGGTGTACATGAGTACAGTGTAGTGGACAGCTGGTGTACATGGATGGGTACAGTGTAGTGGACAGCTGGTGTACATGGATGAGTACAGTGTAGTGGACAGCTGGTGTACATGGATGTGTACAGTGTAGTGGACAGGTGGTGTACATGGATGAGTACAGTGTAGTGGACAGCTGGTGTGTACATGGATGGGTACAGTGTAGTGGACAGCTGGTGTACATGGATGGATGTGTACAGTGTAGTGGACAGCTGGTGTACATGGATGTGTACAGTGTAGTGGACAGCTGGTGTACATGGATGGGTACAGTGTAGTGGACAGCTGGTGTACATGGATGGGTACAGTGTAGTGGACAGCTGGCGTACATGGATGGGTACAGTGTAGTGGACATGGATGTGTACAGTGTAGTGGACAGCTGGCGTACATGGATGTGTACAGTGCAGTGGACAGCTGGCGTACATGGATGGGTACAGTGTAGTGGACAGCTGGTGTACATGGATGGGTACAGTGTAGTGGACAGCTGGTGTACATGGATGGGTACAGTGTAGTGGACAGCTGGTGTACATGAGTACAGTGTAGTGGACAGCTGGTGTACATGGATGTGTACAGTGCAGTGGACAGCTGGCGTACATGGATGGGTACAGTGTAGTGGACAGCTGGTGTACATGGATGGATGTGTACAGTGTAGTGGACAGCTGGTGTACATGGATGGATGTGTTTGTGTAGTGGACAGCTGGTGTACATGGATGGGTGCAGTGTAGTGGACAGCTGGTGTACATGGATGAGTACAGTGTAGTGGACAGCTGGTGTGTACATGGATGTGTACAGTGTAGTGGACAGCTGGTGTACATGTGTACAGTGTAGTGGACAGCTGGCGTACATGGATGTGTACAGTGTAGTGGACAGCTGGTGTACATGGATGGGTACAGTGTAGTGGACAACTGGTGTACATGGATGTGTACAGTGTAGTGGACAGCTGGCGTACATGGATGGGTACAGTGTAGTGGACAGCTGGTGGATGGGTACAGTGTAGTGGACAGCTGGTGTACATGGATGGGTACAGTGTAGTGGACAGCTGGCGTACATGGATGTGTACAGTGTAGTGGACAGCTGGCGTACATGGATGGGTACAGTGTAGTGGACATGGATGTGTACAGTGTAGTGGACAGCTGGCGTACATGGATGTGTACAGTGCAGTGGACAGCTGGCGTACATGGATGGGTACAGTGTAGTGGACAGCTGGTGTACATGGATGGGTACAGTGTAGTGGACAGCTGGTGTACATGAGTACAGTGTAGTGGACAGCTGGTGTACATGGATGGGTACAGTGTAGTGGACAGCTGGTGTACACAGATGGGTACAGTGTAGTGTACATGGATGGGTACAGTGTAGTGGACAGCTGGTGTACATGGATGGGTACAGTGTAGTGGACAGCTGGTGTACATGAGTACAGTGTAGTGGACAGCTGGTGTACATGGATGTGTACAGTGCAGTGGACAGCTGGCGTACATGGATGGGTACAGTGTAGTGGACAGCTGGTGTACATGGATGGGTACAGTGTAGTGGACAGCTGGTGTACATGAGTACAGTGTAGTGGACAGCTGGTGTACATGGATGTGTACAGTGCAGTGGACAGCTGGCGTACATGGATGGGTACAGTGTAGTGGACAGCTGGTGTACATGGATGGGTACAGTGTAGTGGACAGCTGGTGTACATGAGTACAGTGTAGTGGACAGCTGGTGTACATGGATGGGTACAGTGTAGTGGACAGCTGGTGTACATGGATGGGTACAGTGTAGTGGACAGCTGGTGTACACAGATGGGTACAGTGTAGTGTACATGGATGGGTACAGTGTAGTGGACAGCTGGTGTACATGGATGAGTACAGTGTAGTGGACAGCTGGTGTACACATGGATGGGTACAGTGTAGTGGACAGCTGGTGTACACATGGATGGGAACAGTGTAGTGGACAGCTGGTGTACATGGATGGGTACAGGCAGCAAGCCGTGGCATGTGCATAGTATACCAAGTTTAAAAATGTGTTTAAAAGCCCTAGAGGCCCAGAAGCTCACAGTCAATGTAGTCTTCCACCGCTCAACTATAATATTATATAGAGAAACAAAAACACAACTATATGTATATAGAAGGAAACAAAACTTTCCATGTAGACATCGACCAGTTAGACGACCCTGTGTACCATTTAACACTAAATATTGGTGACTGGTTTTAAATGGTAAAGTAACTGATTGTGGTCAACTAATTGATTGCAGTCAACATGGGTCCAGTCTTGTTGCCTTCCTTTTTTAAGAGGTCAATCCAATAGATGAATAAAAACATTTTTTGTATTTGATTATACATGTATGAGTACATACATACCAGTAAAAGGTTTCATTTGTGTAAAGTATTCATATTTGAAATACTTTGTGCAGTAATTTGTTTTCACATGTTTTGGATATTTGTTATTTGTATTTGTATTTGATGGTATAAAAAGTATTTATATTTGTATTTAAATACTTTGCAATGTATTTGACGTCATGTCGGGTTGCTATAGGCTAAGTCTGAGGTTTTGCTTTGCCAGTTTTTGTGGCGTCTTTCACTATTCCCACACTCCATAGAAGGTAGTGAAGACACATGGTTCTTCTCTACTTTGGGGCTCATACCAAGTAGGCTTCAACAGTGCCATTGTCGTCAAAATTGTTCCTGCTCCTAGCAGAAGCATTCTAAGTGAAGGAGAAAAGCAATACACGAGTCCGAGATCTTGATCTGTCAGACGACCAGGTGCTGGTTGCTCGCTCAACAGTGACTACTCCATTGCAGTTGCATGTCATGATGTTCCCTTGTGGTGTCATCATTAAGTATGCTTTTGAGCAGAAAATGTCTGCCGGAAACTCAAGAAGCCATACAAATGGCAAATGGAAGTTTTTATGAACATGAAGAAATGGAAAACCATTCTATCTATGTATCCGTCTATCTACCTATCTATGTATCCATCTATCTACCTATCTATGTATCTGTCTATCTACCTATCTATGTATCCATCTATCTACCTATCTATGTATCCATCTATCTACCTATCTATGTATCCATCTATCTACCTATCTATGTATCCATCTATCTACCTATCTATGTATCTGTCTATCTACCTATCTATGTATCTGTCTATCTACCTATCTATGTATCCATCTATCTACCTATCTATGTATCCATCTATCTACCTATCTATGTATCTGTCTATCTACCTATCTATGTATCCATCTATCTACCTATCTATGTATCCATCTATCTACCTATCTATGTATCCATCTATCTACCTATCTACTGTCTATCTATGTATCTGCCTGTCTATGGATGTGTTGTGCACCACAGCAGGAGATCAATTAAAAGTTGTATTTTAATATATAAGTATTCTTGTTGCGACAAAATTGCTGACTTATCATTTCTTGTTCTGTTAGCTTGCCAAATCATTGAATTCACTCGATGCACATTATTGACCAGAACAATATAATCCCAACTTGTTGCAACTCAAAAGGAACCACAATATTAACTCCTGACTGAAATCACCATAATGATGCCAGCGTGTTTATATTTATTTGATGCCAGCTTGTTTCTATTTATTTGATGTGTTTCTATTTATTTGATGCCAGCGTGTTTCTATTTATTTGATGCCAGCGTGTTTCTATTTATTTGATGCCAGCTTGTTTCTATTTATTATGCAAGTTTTACATGTTTTACACCACACGATGTTTTAGCATTTTTGAGTCATTATATGGATAACCTTTGTTAAAAATTTTAATTAAAATTCGTCATTCGGTGGCCATTTTGAAAATCGGTCACCAAGGGCAACATAAGACTTAATTAGAATGCCTCCACTAGTGGAAGCATTCTATGAGCCAGGTTTACAATTATGCCAAGTTTCATGCTTGTAGGTCAAAACCAACAAATTGGCTGTGTACTTGAACATATCAGCCATACAATCACAAGCAGCCTGTATTATTGGTTGTGGTGGTGGGTTGCTATTTGCAGTGCGACTTGAAGAGCAGTATTCTCTGTTATGTATTGGAAGCCTCTCACGCTCTTAGCACCCAGCTCTGTCCTCCTCTTAGCAACCTCAACAATGGCAGATGCTCATCTTATTATGACAGCAGTGGCTTGCCAAATATCATTTGATTCCTGTGCCGTTTATGCATAGCCACCACATAAATGTGAACACATGTGAATCCCTTTGGCGCCAGTTTTGTGCGGGGCAGCACGGATGCAGTTTATCTAGATCTTGACCAGTCCAGGGAACTTGTTGAAATGTGGCTTATAATGTGTCGTGTGGACGGGTCACAAAGATTGAGTGAAGGTGTCGAGTGTTCATAGAGATTGAGTGTCCTCTTGCGTAAGGACCCTGTGGTGTAATTAATTTAGACTTGTTCTTTCATCATCAGTTGCCTTGCATGACAAAAATATTCCTTGTCTGCAAAATGTACGTCAATGCCTCCTCCATGCAAACTGGAAAAACCATGTTGTGAAGTTCCATGTGTCAGTCAGCACAACGATCGGATGATTGTTGGCAAGTTCCGAATGAGCAGCGGTGTTGCAGGATGCCTTTGGGATGTCTGAGGATGGTGAAGCTTGCCATGAGGGCCAGTGTGGGGCGAGGAGAGTGAAGCTTGCCCTCATAGTGTGGGGTGAGGTGGGGTGAGGAGGGTGAAGCTTGCAAGTGTGTGGTGAGGAGGGTGAAGCTTGCCACGAGAGCAAGTGTGGGGTGAGGAGGGTGAAGCTTGCCATGAGAGCAAGTGTGGGGTGAGGAGGGTGAAGCTTGCCACGAGAGCAAGTGTGGGGTGAGGATGGTGAAGCTTGCCATGAGCAAGTGTGGGGTGAGGAGGGTGAAGCTTGCCACGAGAGCAAGTGTGGGGTGAGGAGGGTGAAGCTTGCCATGAGCAAGTGTGGGGTGAGGAGGGTGAAGCTTGCCATGAGGGCAAGTGTGGGGTGAGGAGGGTGAAGCTTGCCACGAGAGCAAGTGTGGGGTGAGGAGGGTGAAGCTTGCAAGTGTGGGGTGAGGAGGGTGAAGCTTGCAAGTGTGGGGTGAGGAGGGTGAAGCTTGCCACGAGAGCAAGTGTGGGGTGAAGAGGGTGAAGCTTGCCATGAGCAAGTGTGGGGTGAGGATGGTGAAGCTTGCCACGAGAGCAAGTGTGGGGTGAGGAGGGTGAAGCTTGCCATGAGAGCAAGTGTGGGGTGAGGAGGGTGAAGCTTGCCATGAGAGCAAGTGTGTGGTGAGGAGGGTGAAGCTTGCCATGAGAGCAAGTGTGGGGTGAGGAGGGTGAAGCTTGCCATGAGAGCAAGTGTGGGGTGAGGATGATGGGCAACTGGAATTGTGAGCAAGTCGACCATGAACCAAGTAGATCTATTTGGTGCGACTGGTCTCGTTGCGAGTGATGGTGGAGGCGAAGACAAAGATTCTGCCAGCTTTATACTATGTGCTGGAGCTGCCGAGTAGCTATTACAAATGCTTTAGAACATTGCCTGGGGGTATTTCATGGGAAACAATTGAGCTAAGTCAGAGTTTTCTTTGTAGTTGTTAAATGTGAAATTATAAAGCTTGCAGTATTGTTTTTTCATGCTTGTTAGTTGTGACAGCAATGGCAATATCCGTTCTAGTTGAAAGTAATGGACCATGTCAGTTACAAGTGGTCACAACATTGTTCAGGCTATCATGTGGTGGGAATTTCCCCCCCTTTAACCCACATGATTTAATATTAACCATGATTTAATCATGATTTAATATCAGGGTTGTATCCGGCAGAAGAGTTTATGAGGTGTGGCATTAAAAATAGAAAGTACTAATAGGCAGGAGTACCCTTTAATTCAGGAGGAGATCCATGTATGATCATCACTTTGAAGTTTCTCTTTTTCAAAGTAATTTGATGTCAGCTGCATGAATTTCGTCAAGCAAACCGAAACATTGTATGGTCATGAAATATATTTTGCCTCAGGCGTACATGTTTTAGATTTACAGGTGTATGAACTACATCGTAATTCTGTGCATGCACTTAGTTGCACTGCTAAGAGATGGTTCAGTGTAACCATGGAACCAACTCGACAAGCAAAATGAAAATAGGACCAATAAATGAGCGAGAAAGAGCAAAGAGCACTGTAAACACTGGGAGACCTAGTAGGCTGACTAAAATAAATGAGAAGGATAGATCAAGGAGAGCCAAGTCTGTTGCAGAGATGGAGGTATGGAGGAGAGCAACTCTAGGGCAAGAACAACATGCAGTGTTGCTGGGAGGTATGGAGGAGAGCAACTCTAGGGCAAGAACAACATGGAGTGCTGCTGGGAGGTATGGAGGAGAGCAACTCTAGGGCAAGAACAACATGGAGTACTGCTGGGAGGTATGGAGGGAGAGCAACTCTAGGGCAAGAACAACATGGAGTGCTGCTGGGAGGTATGGAGGGAGAGCAACTCTAGGGCAAGAACAACATGGAGTACTGCTGGGAGGTATGGAGGGAGAGCAACTCTAGGGCAAGAACAACATGGAGTGCTGCTTGGAGGTATGGAGGGAGAGCAACTCTAGGGCAAGAACAACATGGAGTACTGCTGGGAGGTATGGAGGGAGAGCAACTCTAGGGCAAGAACAACATGGAGTGCTGCTGGGAGGTATGGAGGGAGAGCAACTCTAGGGCAAGAACAACATGGAGTACTGCTGGGAGGTATGGAGGAGAGCAACTCTACGGCAAGAACAACATGGAGTGCTGCTGGGAGGTATGGAGGAGAGCAACTCTACGGCAAGAACAACATGGAGTACTGCTGAGAGGTATGGAGGAGAGCAACTCTAGGGCAAGAACAACATGGAGTACTGCTGGGAGGTATGGAGGAGAGCAACTCTACGGCAAGAACAACATGGAGTACTGCTGGGAGGTATGGAGGAGAGCAACTCTAGGGCAAGAACAACATGGAGTGCTGCTGGGAGGTATGGAGGAGAGCAACTCTACGGCAAGAACAACATGGAGTACTGCTGGGAGGTATGGAGGAGAGCAACTCTACGGCAAGAACAACATGGAGTGCTGCTGGGAGGTATGGAGGAGAGCAACTCTAGGGCAAGAACAACATGGAGTACTGCTGGGAGGTATGGAGGAGAGCAACTCTACGGCAAGAACAACATGGAGTACTGCTGGGAGGTATGGAGGGAGAGCAACTCTAGGGCAAGAACAACATGGAGTGCTGCTGGGAGGTATGGAGGAGAGCAACTCTAGGTCAAGAACAACATGGAGTACTGCTGGGAGGTATGGAGGAGAGCAACTCTAGGGCAAGAACAACATGGAGTGCTGCTGGGAGGTATGGAGGAGAGCAACTCTAGGGCAAGAACAACATGCAGTGTTGCTGGGAGGTATGGAGGAGAGCAACTCTAGGGCAAGAACAACATGGAGTACTGCTGGGAGGTATGGAGGAGAGCAACTCTAGGGCAAGAACAACATGGAGTACTGCTGGGAGGTATGGAGGAGAGCAACTCTAGGGCAAGAACAACATGGAGTGCTGCTGGGAGGTATGGAGGAGAGCAACTCTACGGCAAGAACAACATGGAGTGCTGCTGGGAGGTATGGAGGAGAGCAACTCTACGGCAAGAACATGGAGTACTGCTGCTCTAAATAAAAAAATTAACGCGTCTCTAATAACATAAAATAGTTTCCGCCTCTACATTGCCACGCGCAGTTCCTCACACCCAATGTTTGAACAGAATAAGCTCGCGCAAGTCTTCAAGGCTAGAGCATCTAGTCGAAACATGGAGAGAGTACAATCCAAGTCAACTATTGAGGAAGTCGTTGTTTATACACACACACGTGATGGTGGGAAGAGAGCCACTAATTGAACAGTCTGGTTAACAATATGACACTCAGACTTCCATTTAATCCTATCTGGTAATATACGGGTCTTGGGTTACTTCAAAGTAAATATCTTAAACAGCACACACTGTCCATGTTCAAGTGTGCTTGACTACATTATATACAGTTTATTATAGGATTGTGTTCTTGTGTGCAGGAAGAAACACAGCATAAAATTCAGAATTTGAGAAGTCGTGCACGGAAGACGAGGATGTTTTTACAACAGGTGACTGGCAGGGACCAACATCCTGTCTCATAAAACTGGAACTAACTGAACGATTGTCCAACAACATCCATAATGTACCGTGTTGTGGTAATGCTCTAGTTGGCTTAGCCTCGACAAAGTGGTTGCACATGATATCACAGATAGAGAACACACACTACACAGGTAATGGAAGATTTGTTAATACATATATATATATTATATGTACATGTTCAGGGAATCGACACAGAATGTTACCAAAATACAGTAACTGTCTGGATGTGGCACAATATTATCCCCCCCTCCCCCCCCCCCCCCCCCCCCATCAGCTCCTGTCCCCCTGCTGGTGTGTTCTGGCTGTAATTGGTGTGGTATATTACATGCTCTAGATCACAGTGCTCCTATCAATGTTCCTGTGCACACGACTGTTGTCGAGGGAGAAGCTGGAGGGAGAAGAGGTGATGTGAACGGCAGATTCTGTGGGAGTGAGGTCAGCCGAGAAACTGTCCAGTGTGTTCTCCGAGTAGGAGTGGAGGTGATTGCTGGAGTTTGTTGGAAAATATTGGTGTGCAGATCTGGCTCTAGAGTTTGGAAACAACTGTCTACTCTTCTCGGAGTCCTTGGGTGATGACATGAATGTAGTGGAGTTGGTGGCAATGGTGGAGGAATGTGGAGGAAGTGTGAGTGAGTTGTCAGCATGACTGAGACCTGGGAGAGAAGTTGACTTCATGTCTTCTAGGCTCAGAGGCTGGAGAGTGGTGGGAGCAGGTGCATGGTTTATAGTAACCCTCGGGGCAGGAAGGGGTTGGCTTGCTGTGCTGGTGTTGCTAGCCTCACTCAGCATCCTGACGTGATGGTTGTACGTGTAATCAGAAGACAACACTTCACTATGACTGTGACTGTGACTGTGAGCATGTCTATGGTGTTCTACACCATCACTGGAGTTAGTGGGAGAGGAATTGTTAGAGAAGGCAGAGTCAGTGCTATGGCATACTGGTCTCTTCCTATTGAGGGTGGAGGGTTCGGAGCATGTGAAATCAGACTGCACGGGAGAGACGACCACCTCAGAGCCCCCCATGGCAGAGTCAGTGCTGGAGTAGTGATGCTGATACTGGTGGAGGCTAGCAAGATCTTCTGCGATGTTTTCCAAGTTACGCATGGCCTCGTCCAGGTCTCTCTGTGTGTCTGACTGACTGTGTGTGCGCTGCCACAAGAAATCGTGGTCCAGAGTCAGCGACATATCACAACTATTTACCGAGATACGCAGAGCATCAGTGCTATAGGACCGTGACACTATCCCCCTGTTAGGGGAATCCTCCAGGAATAATCTGTACGGGAGGGGGGGGATGATAAGTGAATGTTGAATGTGACCATGTGATGTGTGTTTGTGTCACTCACCCTTGCTCATAGCAGCGTCTCCTGAGCAAGATGTCTACAGCAGTCGGGTCAGTTGTCAGCATGGATTTAAGACAAGTGTTGTAGAGATAGGCTGGAATCTGCAAGGTATGAGAGGGAAGGAAGTAGTAAGCTTGTGGATAAGGAAGAAGAGATAAAAAATGGGGGGGGGGGGGGGGTAAAGGGAGATAGAACTCACAGTGAAGATGGATGTCTGCATTCGGATAAGGTCCTCCATGACTTGGCAGACGCTGGTCAGTTCCTCTGAATCGAGCTTTTGCACCTGGAAGTCACTTTGCTTCTGATACTTGCGCTAAAAGACAAAAACAAGGAACATTTACAAGTGCTTCTGCAAGAAGTACTCCATGCCAGTGCAGTGTGTATGCCAGTGCAGTACAGTACAGTGTACTATGCCAGTGCAGTACAGTGTGTATGCCAGTGCAGTACAGTGTGTATGCCAGTGCAGTGCTGTACAGTGCCAATGCCAGTGCAGTACAGTGTGTATGCCAGTGCAGTGCTGTACAGTGTCCATGCCAGTGCAGTGCAGTACAGTGTGTATGCCAGTGCAGTACAGAACAGTGTGTATGCCAGTGCAGTGCAGTACAGTGTGTATGCCAGTGCAGTGCAGTACAGTGTGTATGCCAGTGCAGTACAGTACAGTGTGTATGCCAGTGCTGTGCAGTGTACTATGCCAGTGCAGTACAGTACAGTGTGTATGCCAGTGCAATGCTGTACAGTGTCTATGCCAGTGCAGTGCTGTACAGTGTCTATGCCAGTACAGTACAGTGTCTATGCCAGTACAGTGCTGTACAGTGTGTATGCCAGTGCAGTGTTGTGTAGTGTACTATGCCAGTGCAGTGCTGTGTAGTGTACTATGCCAGTGCAGTGTTGTACATTGTCTATGCCAGTGCAGTGCAGTACAGTGTATGCCAGTGCAGTACAGTACAGTGTGTATGCCAGTGCAGTACAGTGTGTATGCCAGTGCAGTACAGTACAATGTGTATGCCAGTGCAGTACAGTACAGTGTATGCCAGTGCAGTACAGTACAGTGTATGCCAGTGCAGTGTGTATGTCAGTGCAGTGCAGTACAGTGTCTATGCCAGTGCAGTGCAGTACAGTGTGTATGCCAGTGCAGTACAGTACAGTGTGTATGCCAGTGCAGTACAGTGTGTATGCCAGTGCAGTACAGTGTGTATGCCAGTGCAGTACAGTACAGTGTATGCCAGTGCAGTACAGTGTGTATGCCAATGCAGTGTGTATGCCAGTGCAGTACAGTACAGTGTGTATGCCAGTGCAGTACAGTACATTGTGTATGACAGTGTTGTACAGTGTCTATGCCAGTGCAGTGCTGTGTAGTGTACTATGCCAGTGCAGTGCAGTACAGTGTGTATGCCAGTGCAGTACAGTGTGTATGCCAGTGCAGTGTGTATGCCAGTGCAGTACAGTACAGTGTGTATGCCAGTGCTTTGCTGTGTGTGTGCCAGTGCTTTGCTGTGTGTGTGTGTCAGCCAACAGACACCCGATGTTAGTTGGCGGGGGCAAGAACTCGCTATCCCAAACACATCAAAAGTTTTTGTTGGTATAGGCAGAAGATTGGAATGTAAAAGATCACGGATTCCATCCACAGCTAACTCGACTTTCCTTGTCCTGCCCTCCCTCTTCTCGAAGCCTTCTAACTTCCATCCTATCAACAAGTCTCCGCTTTCTAACCTCCTAATTAATTATTCTTTCTGCCCCTCCTCTAATTAACCATCCTTCTTTCTGCTCCCCCTCTAATTAACCATCCTTCTTTCTGCCCCATCCTCTAATTAACCATCCTTCTTTCTGCCCCCCTCTAATTAACCATCCTTCTTTCTGACCCTCTAATTAACCATCCTTCTTTCTGTCCCTTCTATAATTAACTATCCTTCTTTCTGCCCCTCTTCTAACCATCTTCTGCCCTCCTCTAATTAACCATTCTTTCTGTCCTCTAACCATCCTTCTTTTTGTTCCTCCTCTAATTACCCATCCTTGTTTCCGGCTCTCCTCTAATTACCCATCCTTCTTTCTGCCCCTCCCTAATTAACCATTCCTTCCTTTATCCTTACTCTATGGAGAAGGTTAGGTCCCAGGATCATGGCAAGATTCTGTTCTGTCATACGGTTCCCCACTTCCTGTGAGTGCACATGTACAGACATAGACGGCAGACATGACCCATGACATGGCAACGTAACTCTATCAGACATGAGCTCTGTGAGCTCTAATTCCCCACACGATGTGCAATGACTCACACCACAAATGTGCTGGCATGCCTAACAGGGTCAGCCTTATTAGTAAACATGACTAAATTTGAAGGGAAACACTACTCTGTGGTCCAGGAAGTAAACCCTTCCCTAGAGGCAGGTCCCCTCGGCCCATGTCCAAGTCACACCACGTGAGAGCTTATGCATAGGTTCGCATTGCCAGGCACTTGTTCCCATATTGTAAGTGTCTCTAAAGAAAGTCGTTGATGTTGCCACAGAAGAAGCCATTTCTTGTTGACATTCTGTACTTATTTAACATGTTCAAAGAACCAGATATGGACTGGCAGTAAACATATGAGTACTCGTGAATCACACTATGCACACACTGGCCATCACTCCTGTTGCTTCTCCTCCCCTCATTGGCTTCATCACTTCACAACATCTGCACTACAGCCTTCAAACAAGGCCCAAGCATGAAGTGTTTGAGCCCAATTGGGTGTTACACAGTGTGTCCCCATCCACCCCCCCCCCATGCAGTTATAAATGTCAGTGGTGGAGCCACCCACCTTTACAAGTTTAGCTTGGGAACAGCTACATGTAGAAGCAAAGATATTCCCGGCACTCCCAGTGACGGCATTTGTTGGCTTCTAGCTTGTAAGATTGCAGTAAGCTTACAAGCTAGGAGCACCTTGTGACATGGAAACCTCACAGCTTGCTGAGGAACATCCTACTTGTTCAGGGGTCATCTGTCAACAGAAGTAACTCTCATAGATGTTTGGAGTGTCGTGACAACCCAGCTCTCTGATGTCCTGACACTGCTGAGCGGCATATGTAAGCAACATATGTGCTTCAAATTTACCCAAGGCACTTCTAACCCACCCACTAGATCTACCCACCAGGTCTTCTAATCTACCCACTGGGTGCTTCTAATCCTCCCACCAGGACTTCTAATCTACCCACTGGGTGCTTCTAATCCTCCCACCAGGACGTCTAATCTACCCACTGGGTGCTTCTAATCCTCCCACCAGGTCTTCTAATCTACCCACTGGGTGCTTCTAATCCTCCCACCAGGTCTTCTAATGGGTGCTTCTAATCCTCCCAACCAGGACTTCTAATCTACCTACTAGGCACTTCTAATCCTCCCACCAGGTCTTCTAATCTACCCACTGGGTGCTTCTAATCCTCCCACCAGGTCTTCTAATCTACCTACTGGGTGCTTCTAATCCTCCCACCAGGACTTCTAATCTACCTACTAGGCGCTTCTAGTCAAATATTTGAACTAAGCATTATTAAGTTGTGGGTGTGGACTTAATTAGTTTTACTCCATTTTACAGGTGGAAGTTCAAGGATGTATTGCAAGGGTTGAGCTAGTCTGGCGTAGCCGTCCTTTATCTTCATCTTTGGGACGAGAGAAAAAAGGGTCAATGTCTCTAGCAGATAGGATTTGTGTCACGCAACTAGAGTTGCAGACTGCAGTATTCCTGTTCATTACATTCCAGACACATGGAAAGAATGCCGAGTTTACCACAAGTAGGGCAACCAAGCCACTGTGGTGAGAGGAGAATGCAGAAGGAACCATCAGCTAGCTGCTAGTCGGTCTGAGTGTTCGCTTGTTTGGGCAGGATGTAGGTGAGGAAGTGTTGACTTCCTGTTGCAGTTCAATCTGTTCTCCATAATAGTCCACTTCCCTTATAGTCCCACTCTCTCTAATAGACCACTTTGCATATTCACTCCACACCACACAGTGTCACACACCACACAGTGTCACACACCACACAGTGTCACACACCACACAGTGTCACACACCACACAGTGTCACACAGTGTCACACACCACACAGTGTCACACACCACACAGTGTCACACACCACACAGTGTCACACACCACACAGTGTCACACACCACACAGTGTCACACCACAGTGTCACACACCACACAGTGTCACACACCACAGTGTCACACACCACACAGTGTCACACACCACACAGTGTCACACACCACACAGTGTCACATACCACACAGTGTCACACACCACACAGTGTCATGTATGTAACACTTTAGGCTGTGTACAGTGTGGGGGGTCCACACCACAGTGTCATGTACTAACATTTAGGCTGTGTGGGGGGGAATGACCCTACACAGTGTCATGTACGTAACACTTTAGGGTGTACAGTGTGGGAGTCCACACCACACAGTGTCATGTACGTAACACTTTAGGGTGTACATTGTGGGAGTCCACACCACACAGTGTCATGGTAACACTTTAGGCTGTGTACAGTGTGGGGGGTAATGACCCCACCTACATGCATGTGCTTTACTTCTAATTGAAACACACCTTATCATCATGCAGTTACCATGTCACTTCAAAAGGTCTTCTTCTCGCAAGGGAAAGAAACTAACTTCTGCTAAGCTTCTGGCAAAGAAACCTAGAGTTGAATTGTCCCTTAAACGGAAGTCCAATATGTAAAAAGGGGCGAGGCTTTAAAACTAATCTGTAGGCGGAACTTGCACCTAGTCAAGCAAGTGTGATATCACTACAAAGACAATCAACTGGACACTCTGGCACGCTGAGGCTATGGACACTGGCACGCTGAGGCTATGGACACTGGCATGCTGAGGCTATGGACACTCTGGCACGCTGAGGCTATGGACACTCTGGCACGCTGAGGCTATGGACACTGGCATGCTGAGGCTATGGAGACTGGCACGCTGAGGCTATGGACACTGGCATGCTGAGGCTATGGAGACTGGCACGCTGAGGCTATGGACACTCTGGCACGCTGAGGCTATGGACACTCTGGCACGCTGAGGCTATGGACACTCTGGCACGCTCTCTGGCACGCTGAGGCTATGGACACTCTGGCATGCCGAGGCTATGGACACTCTGGCATGCTGAGGCTATGGACACTCTGGCACGCTGAGGCTATGGCATGCTGAGGCTATGGAAACTCTGGCATGCTGAGGCTATGGACACTATGGCACGCTGAGGCTATGGACACTCTGGCACGCTGAGGCTATGGACACTCTGGCATGCTGAGGCTATGGACACTCTGGCACGCTGAGGCTATGGATACTCTGACATGCTGAGGCTATGGCATGCTGAGGCTATGGACACTCTGGCACGCTGAGGCTATGGCATGCTGAGGCTATGGAAACTCTGGCATGCTGAGGCTATGGACACTATGGCACGCTGAGGCTATGGACACTCTGGCATGCTGAGGCTATGGACACTCTGGCACGCTGAGGCTATGGACACTCTGGCACGCTGAGGCTATGGACACTGGCATGCTGAGGCTATCAGACAGCAACTCTTCACTTCACCAGGGGATCTCAAGCATAATCGGCCACCATGTACGGTGCTATCGAAGAGAAAGTTGTTGCCTTCGTGACACTGCTTCGAAACAGACCTAAGCCACTCCCAGTTTCACTCAGTGTGATCAAAGAAGATGCTGAAGGAATGGCCAAGCACCTTTTGGTGGGATCATCTTCAAAGCATCGACTGGTTGGTGGGATGAAGTTGGGAAGCACAGAGGCACAAATGCACGTCTCCATGGAGAGGCTGGTGATGTTGATCTTGAGAAAATTAGTGAGAAGTTTGGAGAGGTTTGCAAAAGTCTAGAAAGTTATGACCCTGAGTACATCTACAACTGCAAAGAACTGGTCTCTACTTTAAGTTGGTTGCAACTCGTGCTCGTGGGACCATGGCACAAAAAGAGACGACGTGCTCGTGGGGCCATGGCACAAAAGGAGACGACGTGCTTGTGGGGCCATGGCACAAAAAGAGACGACGTGCTCGTGGGGCCATGGCACAAGAAGAGACGACGTGCTCGTGGGCCATGGCACTAAAGGAGACGACGTGCTCGTGGGGCCACAGCACAAAAGGAGACGACGTGCTCGTGGGGCCATGGCACAAAAAGAGACGACGTGCTCGTGGGACCACAGCACAAAAGGAGACGACGTGCTCGTGGGGCCATGGCACAAAAAAGACGACGTGCTCGTGGGGCCATGGCACAAAAAAGACGACGTGCTCGTGGGGCCATGGCACAAATAGGCAAAAGATCGTAAGACACTAATAACATGTACAAGTGCTACTGGAACTCATAAAATTCCTTAGCCTATGAAGGCAAGGCTACTCAGCCTCGCTGCTTTAGATGCTTCCCAAGTATGCAAATCACCTCCTCCATACAAAAATGCATGGAATGATGGCGTCTCATCAGATGGTGGTTTCTTTCCTGAAACATCTAGGCAAGTGGCGTGGATTGGTGACAATTATGGATTCCATGATGATAATGAACCTGCATTGAACCTACATTGCAGGGTCCACGAGTCAAATGGGTCCTTCTTCCACCCAATTGCACTTCTGTTCACCAGCCTATGGTCCAGGGGGTTACTGCTGCACTGAAGAGGACTCTGTTCACCAGCCTATGGTCCAGGGGGTTACTGCTGCACTGAAGAGGACTACAAGAGCAAGCTTCTCCATGGTGAGAACCTCGAGAGGTATGCTAAGAGTGTTGGGAGCAGCCTGCAGGTATGGTTAGATCATGCCACCCACCTACTCACTCGGATGGTGCAGCAGCATTGGCATGTGAAGCATGGCACTCATATCACTGCACGGCTTAAGCCTGCCATCCTGCCATTCAATCATGCTCACCAGCAAAACTAGGACTTACCATCACCCTGCGAGAGAACCTGCCATTGTAGAACTATGCACCTTGTTGAGAACGGCACATTTCTCCAAAATCCCAGCCAATCAGAATGATTCCTTACTTTAGGGTGTGTCTGAGATGACAATCACTCCACAAATAACCAAGCTCGCTGAACTTGAAGCTCTGCACTTTGCACTCAAACGTGGACCCTGCTAGCCTAGTAGATACACTAGAGGTCGCTCCCAATTGAATATGATTATCTCATACAACATGATGAGATTGAGAACATGAGAAACAATGGAAGCATCCTCAACAGTCCTGCAATGGTTGTTCCACTTGCAGCCACTCTGATGATGCTTCAGACAATGACTGCAATGGTTGTTCCACTTGCAGCCACTCTGATGGTGCTCAGATGATGACTGCAATGGTTGTTCCACTTGCAGCCACTCTGATGGTGCTCAGATGAGGACTGCAATGGTTGTTCCACTTGCAGCCACTCTGATGATGCTCAGATGATGACTGCAATGGTTGTTCCACTTGCAGCCACTCTGATGGTGCTCAGATGAGGACTGCAATGGTTGTTCCACTTGCAGCCACTCTGATGATGCTTCAGACAATGACTGCAATGGTTGTTCCACTTGCAGCCACTCTGATGGTGCTCAGATGATGACTGCAATGGTTGTTCCACTTGCAGCCACTCTGATGGTGCTCAGATGATGACTGCAATGGTTGTTCCACTTGCAGCCACTCTGATGGTGCTCAGATGATGACTGCAATGGTTGTTCCACTTGCAGCCACTCTGATGGTGCTCAGATGATGACTGCAATGGTTGTTCCACTTGCAGCCACTCTGATGGTGCTTCAGACAATGACTGCAATGGTTGTTCCACTTGCAGCCACTCTGATGGTGCTCAGACAATGACTGCAATGGTTGTTCCACTTGCAGCCACTCTGATGGTGCTTCAGACAATGACTGCAATGGTTGTTCCACTTGCAGCCACTCTGATGGTGCTCAGATGATGACTGCAATGGTTGTTCTACTTGCAGCCACTCTGATGGTGCTTCAGACAATGACTGCAATGGTTGTTCCACTTGCAGCCACTCTGATGGTGCTTCAGACAATGACTGCAATGGTTGTTCCACTTGCAGCCACTCTGATGGTGCTCAGATGATGACTGCAATGGTTGTCCACTTGCAGCCACTCTGATGATGACTGCAATGGTTGTGCCACTTGCAGCCACTCTGATGAGGACTGCAATGGTTCCAAATGAAGATGATGCACATCTTGAACCAGACAAGCAAACGGGCAACAGAGCTGTAAAACCATCTCAATGGAATTAATAATAATACTGAAGAAAGCGTGCTAATGGTGTAGAAACTCTCTGCATGACCAGTATACTGACTTAAAACACTAAAATCTATCACAAATTCCCTGGATCTAATGAAAGAGAACTCAACACAAACAATTATTTGAGACTTTTCCATCCCGTGGCTAGCACTGATGCACATGCACACTCCACATATGTCAATGCAGTTCTACTAGTTTATTATGTGCAATATATAGGGTTAGGTGCACAATATATAGGGTTAGTTGCACAATATATAGGATTAGTGCACAATATATAGGCTTATATACATAGTTTCTCTAATAGTCCATCTGGCGACCCCTTGCCCATAGGTGGGCCATTAGGGAGAACAGACTGTAGCCCTAGTCAAGGTACACATATGCCAGACTAAGGTTGAGCTAATCCTAGCCGAAGTCCTAGCAAAGATTATGATTGTAAAAAGTTAACCTCTGCATAGTATTCCCCCCACTCCAGTAGTCCTAGCAACTCCTCCCACTCACTATAATGAGCCCTGTGCATATATTCAAGCTTTTATCAAGCCAAACTTGAGGCCTGCTTCGTTGAAATTTCTCTCTAGTATGATATATATATACTGCCCCTCCACCAGATCTGTGGCCACTGATGGCAAATAGAGTCATCTAATGCCACCAACCTTAACCCTTTACAAGCTTGGTTAAGACAAGCTAGGACTTATAGCCATAAATGTGATATAACTAAAGCCTTTACACGCTTGGTTAATACTTAACTCTTTACACGCTTGGTTAATACTTAACTCTTTACACGCTTGGTTAATACTCAACTCTTTACACGCTTGGTTAATACTTAACTCTTTACACCCTTGGTTAATACTTAACTCTTTACATGCTTGGTTAATACTTAACTCTTTACACGCTTGGTTAATACTTAACTCTTTACATGCTTGGTTAATACTTAACTCTTTACACGCAACACTTTACACACTTGGTTAATACTTAACTCTTTACATGCTTGGTAATACTTAACCCTTTACACGCTTGGTTAATACTTAACTCTTTACACGCTTGGTTAATACTTAACTCTTTACACGCTTGGTTAATACTTAACTCTTTACACGCTTGGTTAATACTTAACCCTTTACAAGCTTGGTTAATCCTTAGGCCTTATAACCTTAGATGAATACAACCTTAACTCTTTACAAGCTAGGTTAAGGGTTATAGCCTTAGATGGATACAACTTTAACCCTTTACAAGTTGATTAACCCGAGGCAAGTTAGGCCTTACAGCCCTAGCCCCTTCTCTCCCACGGCAAACACCTACCTCAGTGCCATCTATGAGTATGATGCCATCAGAATGGAGAGCCACCCTTGACAGCAACTTGAGCAACTCCTGCAGAGTGTCACGATTAGCCTGAGGTAGGAGCAGACACAACAGCCTCAAGCAATCACGCCGTTGCCCTGGGTTGCTCAGCTCTAGATGGGGGAAGAGATGAGGAGGAAACACACACACACAAGGAAAGAATTCATTTGTTTTCATACTACCAGAATTGCACCAGATTACAGCATGCCATTGAAATGTTATTGGTCTTCTGCGGCAAATTTAACCCTTGTATACGCTGGAGCATTTCCTTTAGAAGCCCTCCTTGACAGTGCACACAACACTAATCTTCTCTATTGTATACACACAGAGTGCAGTGCAGCCAGATGGTTGCTTCCCATGGCCTCCTCATCATATGGCCTCCAGGCTAGCTACTAACCTGGACAGTTAATTCACTGAGACAGCTCTACAGGTATGTGCCCTGGGAAATTATCTACATGGCTCCTATACATATACACAGAACACGTTTGTACGTGCATTCTCAGCTAATTACTTCTAGTGGCGATGAAAGGGCCAAAAAGTTCTACAGTCATGAGTGGCTCAGGAAGACTACGAAAGAATTCTTTTAGCAGACAGGCCACATCATGGGGGTTCATGTCATCAGTCAGTTCCACATCTTCCCCAGAATCAAACTTCTCGCGAATCTGAGGGGCAGAAGAGAGTGAGAAAGAGAGAGAGAGAGTGTGTGTGTGAGCGAGTGGTGGGTGATGGACATCGTTTAATGAGAGTAGTAGGTGGGTGAGGATGAGTGGGTGTAATGAGAGTAGTAGGTGGGTGAGGATGAGTGGGTGTAATGAGAGTAGTAGGTGGGTGAGGATGAGTGGGTGTAATGAGAGTAGTAGGTAGGTGAGGATGAGTGGGTGTAATGAGAGTAGTAGGTGGATGAGGATGAGTGGGTGTAATGAGAGTAGTAGGTGAGTGGGTGTAATGAGAGTAGTAGGTGGGTGAGGATGAGTGGGTGTAATGAGAGTAGTAGGTGGGTGAGGATGAGTGGGTGTAATGAGAGTAGTGGGTGGGTGAGGATGAGTGGGTGTAATGAGAGTAGTAGGTGGGTGAGGATGAGTGGGTGTAATGAGAGTAGTAGGTGGGTGAGGATGAGTGTGAGAGTAGTAGGTGGGTGAGCATGAGTGGGTGTAATGAGAGTAGTAGGTGGGTGAGGATGAGTGGGTGTAATGAGATTAGTAGGTGGGTGAGGATGAGTGGGTGTAATGAGAGTAGTGGGTGAGGATGAGTGGGTGTAATGAGAGTAGTAGGTGGGTGAGGATGAGTGGGTGTAATGAGAGTAGTAGGTGGGTGAGGATGAGTGGGTGTAATGAGAGTAGTAGGTGGGTGAGGATGAGTGGGTGTAATGAGAGTAGTAGGTGGGTGAGGATGAGTGTGAGAGTAGTAGGTGGGTGAGCATGAGTGGGTGTAATGAGAGTAGTAGGTGGGTGAGGATGAGTGGGTGTAATGAGAGTAGTAGGTAGGTGAGGATGAGTGGGTGTAATGAGAGTAGTAGGTAGGTGAGGGTGAGTGGGTGTAATGAGAGTAGTAGGTGGGTGAGGATGAGTGGGTGTAATGAGAGTAGTAGGTAGGTGAGGATGAGTGGGTGTAATGAGAGTAGTAGGTAGGTGAGGATGAGTGGGTGTAATGAGAGTAGTAGGTGGGTGAGGATGAGTGGGTGTAATGAGAGTAGTAGGTAGGTGAGGATGAGTGGGTGTAATGAGAGTAGTAGGTGGATGAGGATGAGTGGGTGTACATATTTGAGTAAATCTCACAATAACACCTTCTATACCCAAGTCCCCCTCAGCATCTCAAGTCCCCCTCACATCTCAAGTCCCCCTCAC
Organism: Cladorhizidae sp. MBARI D1340-BT2; assembly: GCA_028752905.1. Lineage (NCBI taxonomy): Eukaryota > Metazoa > Porifera > Demospongiae > Poecilosclerida > Cladorhizidae > Cladorhizidae sp. MBARI D1340-BT2. The sequence continues at coordinate 2,206,806 of JAQNBH010000017.1, read as the reverse complement.
CTTCTCAAGTCCCCCTCACCATCTCAAGTCCCCCTCAGCATCTCAAGTCCCCCTCACCATCTCAAGTCCCCCTCACCTTCTGAAGTCCCCCTCACCATCTCAAGTCCCCCTCACCATCTCAAGTCCCCCTCACCATCTCAAGTCCCCCTCAGCATCTCAAGTCCCCCTCACCATCTCAAGTCCCCCTCACCTTCTGAAGTCCCCCTCACCATCTCAAGTCCCCCTCAGCATCTCAAGTCCCCCTCACCATCTCAAGTCCCCCTCACCATCTCAAGTCCCCCTCACATCTCAAGTCCCCCTCACCATCTCAAGTCCCCCTCACCATCTCAAGTCCCCCTCACCATCTCAAGTCCCCCTCACCATCTCAAGTCCCCCTCACCTTCTGAAGTCCCCCTCACCATCTCAAGTCCCCCTCACCATAGATCTATGCTAACGTTTGCCAATTTTTATGTCCATGGGAACCCACAGACATAATTTATGAACTGGCTGACCTTTAGGGCTATGAGAAAGGCCTCAGCCATTCATTAGTGGGTGAATTAACAGTATATACTGCACACCAATTGCCACCTCAGCACACTGCTCTGTATAATGGATCAGTCTTGTGTCTATTATAAGAAGCATGCACTCAACACAGCCAGGGCTGGCCAACACATGGTCATTATCATAGCTGAGTGAGGGGGTGTAGGGGGCAGCGGAAGCAAGCGTATACAACTCCAGCACCAGGTACAGATTCACATATGTAGGATCGTCCAACTCTCTGCCAGTTGCCTGACCAAAGTTGGTGATCTCAACTTGACACAAAAGCCTGGCAAGCTGGCTACAAGCCAAGGAACCTTGGAAAAACTGGTGGAAATCATAGGGAATTTTAAAATTAGCCTCTGGTATGAAGCACATGAAAAGGCAGCGCACAGGTATGCAAGGCTCAGAGAGGAGCTGGTTCTCGACCAGGTGGTGGTGACAAGCCTGGTCAACTTGGAGCGACCCCCAGCACACATCGGGAGAGGTCTGGTTGATTTCTAGGGTTTTGGTAAGGCATTATGGTATCTTTTATGGAGAGGGACTTGCCCAGGAGGGGGTTACAGCTATGTGTGTGTGTGTATGTCCGCTCGCCTTATCCTCTCCACTTCTCATCACAACTGTGGCCTCTGATTATATTCCTTCACCACAAGATGAGTCTGCACATTTTTGTCACGCTGGAGGGTGCTCAAGGGGGCGGGTTAGTGTATGGATATGAATATTCATGAATAAATGCCCTCCCATCCTCCCCATACCCATCCTCCCCCCCATAGTATGAATATTCATGAATAAATGCCCCCCCCCTCCTCCCCATATTATGAATATTCATGAATAAATGCCCCTCCCCTCCTCCCCATATTTTGTTAAATTAAAAGTTCAAGATACAAAGACACACTTTGGAGATGTTGAAGAACAACAAGACGACTGCAACCGCTAAATGTTTGTCTGTCTGAAGTGTAACTGTTGGTCATTAGTTTGGCACAATTAGGGAATAGATGAACCCTGGGTTCACGGAGTCAAACCTTGGCCATAGCCAAGTTTATTACACAATGATGGTATAGAATAATTACCATAAACACTAGAGAACATATACACTCGTCAGTGACAGTAAGTTGGCACAACCAAGCTCCTAAAACTCTCCTGGCTGAAGTAAGTTTTCTGAATGAAAATCTTTCATGGTACCCTCCCTTAGTCTCCCTATAAACACACACCTTTGTAGACTGCAGCATGACCGATGGCAAATGTCGACGCTGAATTTACGAGCTACTGCACAGCTACCTAGTGGCAAGCACAAGACCACACCCACATTTACCCCTCAAATAGTCGAGTTGGAAAGTCGTTAAGTTGTCTTCACCGGCCAAAGGGTGGCTGTGTACCTTGAACTTATAATATGAGCGGGAAATTTCATATCCATACAATAGCGCGTCCCCGTGCTGGGCCAGGGCAAGAATCAGAGTGACAGGTCATTATAACAGCCAGCACAAGTGTCTGCCAATCCACCTGCTCTACAGTGTTGGCTATACAGTGGCTGCTATTGTAAGGGCGAGTCAGAAGTGTGTATCTACCCAGCAGTGTGCTGCACCCACACACGCACACACACACACAGAGTCACCACAGGCTGCTACAGAAGTCGCAAGCTGCAGGAGCCACAAAACAAAATGGTCGGAGGGAAAGTTTGGTAGCTATGAAAGAGGGAAGTCTTCAGGAAAAAAGTTGCATTAGTTCTTACGAAAGAGTACAATTTTTGGGAGGAAGAGGGAAAAAATCCTGAAGTATATATGTGCCGAGAAAAGATGAAAAGTCAACAAGAAGCCTCGCCTCTCCATTCCTTGTTCTAATTATCATGAGAGAGGACTAAGAAGCCGGCCAACAGAGGATGTCTTACACAAACACGCTGTGAGAAGAGGAGGGGGTGGGGGGTGGCTCGATTACAAAATAATATTGGCTACCATTACAGAGCACACACACGGAGTTCAGTTGCCAACAGAGACGCACAAGGTAGATGTCGCTGCAAGACCAGCACATGTGTGTTGCATACCACACATTGTATCAGTCTGCATACCTGCCTTGAGAAGGTTTCCTACCAGCGGGGTTAGCCATTGAGCTGCTAGGCCTGTTCAGTGCTAACCTGTCCTAAGAGCTGCCCTGTCCTAAGTGTTGTCCAGTCCAAGGAGCTGTCATGCCCTAAGTGTTATCCTGTCCTAAGTGCTGTTCTGTCCTAAGTGCTGTTCTGTCCTGTCCTAAGTGCTGTCCTGTCCTAAGTGCTGGCCTATCCTAAGTGCTGTCCTGTCCTAAGTGCTGGCCTATCCTAAATGTTGACCTGTTCTAAGAGTTGTCCTAAGTGTTATCCTGTCCTAAGGCTGTCCTGTCCTAAGTATTGTCCTGTCTTAAGTGCTGTCCTGTCCTAAGTATTGTCCTGTCTTAAGTGCTGTCCTGTCCTAAGTGGTGTCCTGTCCTAAGAGTGCTGTCCTGTCGTGCTAGCCTGTCCTAAGTGCTGTCCTGTCCTAAGTGCTGTCCTGTCCTAAGTGCTAGCCTGTCCTAAGTGCTAGCCTGTCCTAAGTGCTGTCCTGTCCTAAGTGCTAGCCTGTCTTAAGTGCTGTCCTGTCCTAAGTGCTGTCCTGTCCTAAGTGCTGTCCTGTCCTAAGTGCTGTCCTGTCCTAAGTGCTGGCCTGTCCTAAGTGCTGGCCTGTCCTAAGTGCTGTCCTGTCCTAAGTGCTGTGCTGTCCTAAGTGCTGTCCTGTCCTAAGTGCTGTCCTGTCCCAAGTGCTATGCAACATGAAACTTGATGGAGTGACACACAAAACTAACATCAACAAATGAAACATGTGACGCTTTCCCAAACATGTAGTACACAACACACATCATAAGAGCTGGACTTCATCATCCTTCCCCCCCATGTATGCATGCACTGACACAACTCTCCCCCTCCCCCCTCCCCCCATGTATGCATGCACTGACACAACTCTCCCCCTCCCTCCCCCCATGTATGCATGCACTGACACAACTCTCTCCCCCCCCCCCCCCCCCCCAACCCCCTGCATGACATACTTCAGCCCATTCCCCCCAACCCCTACGTACGTATGCATGCAGACGCATAACTTAGCCCCCCAACTCTCTCTATGTCTGTATGTACACATGAATGTAACACAGGATGACAGACATACCTCACAGGATGACACATACCTCACAGGATGACAGACATACCTCACAGGATGACAGACAGACCTCACAGGATGACAGGCATACCTCACAAGATGACAGACATACCTCACATGATGACAGACATACCTCACAGGATGACAGACAGACCTCACAGGATGACAGACAGACCTCACAGGATGACAGACATACCTCACAGGATGACAGACATACCTCACAGGATGACAGACACACCTCACAGGATGACAGACATACCTCACAGGATGACAGACATACCTCACAGGATGACAGACATACCTCACAGGATGACAGACATACCTCACAGGATGACAGACATACCTCACAGGATGATAGACACCTCACAGGATGACAGACATACCTCACAGGATGACAGACAGACAGACCTCACAGGATGAAAGACAGACCTCACAGGATGACAGACAGACCTCACAGGATGACAGACAGACCTCACAGGATGACAGACATACCTCACTGATGCGTGACTTGGATCCAGATATTCTGAACAGACCTTCTGTCTTGACTCCTTTGGTTTCCAGGTAGCTAATGGCCTTGGTAACGATACTTGGCACTTGGGGCTCGGCGGGACACAGGGTCATCCCCCGCTTTGACTTGGGGGACTGGGGAACAGGGTTGATGTTGGGGGATTCCAAGGGTACCGTTGAGTTCCCGTCTCTCTGCAGTGCAGGCTCAACAATGAAGGATGCCTCAGAGCTGTTGGTGGAGGTGGGAGAGATGGAGAGAGGGTAATGGCTGCGTTGGGTCAAGCTCGTGGGTGTAATGAGTACAGGGGTACCACTCCACTTGATGGGAACCTGGTCCTGAGAGACAACCTGATCCAATGGTTGCCCAAAGATTCCACTGTTCGATAAAGTTACACCTGTCAAACTGTCCACTGCAAAGTGATGAAAAGAGACACTTGCTACATGACAGCTACTATAAACGTTTGGTTGTTAGTGGGCTGTGATTAACATTTACCGCAAGAAACTACATGCAAGTGAGTCAATTTTTAATAGGCATGGATCGACAAGCCTACATCCCAGACTACTTAGAAGGGTTGCAACTGATGTTGTACATGTAGACAGCATGTCTACAAGTGTGCATGGTCCCAAGAGACAGGAGAAAGACTGACCCTCAAGAAAGAGGTGCAGTCATGACCAGAGCTTTAACAAGAGATGGCTAGAACCAACAGTCAAGTAGTTGCTCAAACTAACCAAGGTTGACAACATGATCCTCCATGATCCTCCTAAACTTACTGGGTTTGTCCATGCTGTTCACTCTCCGCTGCTTGAAGGTGTTGTAGGACATCCGCTGAAAGACATTGCGTGAACCTGTTTGCAGAGGTCATAAGGTCATAAGACAGGAAGACATTATTTAGGAGCAGCAATTATCATTGAAACAACTCACAACACCACAACACCACATGTACATGATTAACAACTCACAACACCACATGTACATGATTAACAACTCACAACACCACATGTACATGTACATGATTAACAACTCACAACACCACATGTACATGATTAACAACTCACAACACCATAACATGACATGTATATACATGATTAACAGCTCACAACACCACATGTACATGATTAACAACTGACAACACCACAACATGACATGTACATGATTAGCTACATGACATGTATAACAACACAAATTGCCTAATGACAATGCCATGTGCCTAATGACACGACCATGTGCCTAATGACCCAACCATGTGCCAGACAACATGCCATGTGCCCACCATGTGCCCAACATATTGTGGGGAGTGTTCATAAGCAAACAAGTTCCAGTAACGCACCAAAGAGGTGGCCGATAGTGCCACAATCATTCCCAGGACATTCCAGGATTACATTTATACTTTGTACTCACTCCGGACATCTCTAGTAAACCTTCTACATGGAATATGAAAGACTTGTACTCAAGGATATTTGGGGCCATCCAGAGGATGCACCATCCGTTAGGCCATGTCCCTGGAATATCCCTAGGCTACTCTTAGCACTAGCCTTAGTGCTGATTCTGGGATCCATCCCTATAAGGATGCATCCGCATACTCACACACTCTCACATAAATACACACACACACTCACACACCTTTCAATAGACCAAGAGAGACCGAGATATCATTTCTCTGTAGAATGGTGATGCCCAATCGCTGCATGGCACATACTTCCAGCTTAGACAGCTCATTGACAGATACATCGCCAACGGTGATCTGTCTGTCAGAGTCCAATTCCCATTCTAAGCGACCCTTCAAGGAGAAAGAGTGGAGGGAAAGAGATGAGTACAGAGATGAAAAGGGAGAAAATGAAGAGGAGAGAGAGAGGAACGGAAATAAGTGAAGGAGGAGAGCCTCCAGTGATGTCAATGCTGTCAAGGTTATGCAGTGCTTAATCAAGCATGCCTGGGTTGTCTGGTCGCAAGGCAAGCCACAGAATAACCTTGGGGGGGAACAAATGGCAATCTCTGGAATTAGACCAGGGGATGTGATAAGCTGCACTATGTTGGCTGTCATTGTGGCACTGACCAATCAAACACCAGAACAAACTTGACACCAAGCATGGCAACACCAAAATGGAGATGACATGCATCACCAAATTAGTGGCTAATTAAGAAGTACTTGTAATCTAACATGCTCTGAAGAGTTTCATAATTAGCAAAATACATATTAGCCAAACAGAGGACCATATGGTGGTGGTGGTGTTCTAGAAGGTAGAGAGGAAAGAGGTGCCAATCATCTCGTCAATAACTAAGTGATAATAAAGAAGCCCACTTCAACTACCCCGGCTTGTAGTAGTATTGCATACCCATGCTACACTAATTATAACTTGTAGGTATATAGCTAGCCATTCATGCACATGTGTATTGCTATACCTTGGGCCTCCAGCCAACTCCTGAGCTATCCTTCCCGCCTTCTGCCTTCCATGTCTTTTTGCCGCCGCTGATTGTGGCAGCACTCTTCCTCCTGTGCGCATTAGCGCCAGCAGGGTCCGGGCTCTCGGATCTACGGCGCTCAGGAGCATCTGCGAAACAGGCTGGACGGACTGAGATATGTCCGGTCTCTTTGTTATCTCTTTTGAAAAATGAGGTGAGTTTTTGCATAATAGGAATGGTGCCTTTCTTGTTCTTGTGATGCGTTAGCATAGTCTGCTCTCAGTCGATCTCGTCCTAAGATACTGCTGCAACAGCGTGATTTCTGGACATTAGATTAGCACTACGATTAAGAAGAAACAGCATCTAGCGACAAGAAATAATCTAGCCAAGCTACAACACAGGATAACTTATTTTGCTATTGCTAGGTGTAGTAATTGTAATTTGGGTTGGCTCTGCTTTCCGACAGGACGTAATTGTGGATAACCACGCCTTTATACTTTATATGCACGCATGCTCAATTTATTTCTCTGATTGTCAGGAGGAAGGGGGAGGGGGTGGGGGACTGTCAGTTGTCTTAGTTCATAATTATAGACTGACTAAACTTCTACTCCAGCCAGAAGGGGGGGATACCTCCAGACTGCGGAAAGGTTGAAGTGTTTTGTGCTCTTAAATCTTAATAAGCTAGCTTTAGTCACCTTTCCTGCTTGCATGATCACCTTACTATAGTTAATAGCTGTGTTGCTAACTCACACTTTATAAAATAATCTGAAAATAAGTGGCTTTGGTAGGAACACCCCACAAATACATTGTTCCTTAAATGTGCTCTTGTTATCTAATAGTAATCATAAGTCTTGGAGCATTTAATAGCTATATCTGTGGATTCTCCATGACCCGTTTCTATAACCTAGCTGGTAATCACTAAACACCAATTAGAGAAGATGAGAATATGCCCAACCATAGATGCCAACTTTGAATTCTGTTCCTACAAAATAGATACTGAATGAGCTCAATGGTGGAGGCTCATCATGATTAACCTTGAGAGGGCCAGGAGGTAGTCTCCTAGCAACAGCAGACACGAGAGATTTAGAAGTATGTGCTTCAACTCTGCTTAGAGAATGGATTGAAAGATTATTGTGATCTTCTGGCATTGGAGAGTGAGTCAATAGCTTCTAGCTCTCCAGGCAGGAGGCCAGAGTGAGAATGATAGGGCTAGAAAGCTTTCAACCAGTTCACATTATTTGGGGAAGCAGGGGAGATAAAAACAGCTGGGTCAGTACCACATCATTCCCTTAGGTCAAGAACCCTCTTCCTTCTCAACCATAAGGGATGTGAGTCTTGAGACTATATATGCTGTCTGTGATGCTGTCTGTGATGTAATAGTTTACATCCCTGGCCAGATCTACAGCTGTATCTATACATTTGAGAGTACTTTCTGATTTCTTGTCAAGAGTACTCACCTCACCTTGAGTGTTGTCACCATTTTTTAAACACTGCAATCTATATTTGGCTTTTGGCTATACCCTTTTGAGTGTGTGTGCTACATATTTGATTTCCCCCCTCCAAGATCAATAATAGATTGATCAGCCTTTTGAGAGGAGAGCAAGGGAACTGGCAGGGGTGGATCAAGAATTTTCAAAGAGATGGTTGGATAAATAGTAGGGTGGCTATTTTTAGAAACTGAAGTTGTATCTCAAGGTTTTATATACCATGGACTTAGGATATAAATTTTTTAATATAGTGGGGGGTGTTGCTTCCGTGCTGGGCTCTATGTACTGCCATTGTTTGAAGGGGGCAACTAGTTCTCCCTCAATGATTTTGCTTTTCTCATATTAAGTATATTCTTAGATAATCAATTTTGGCTTTTTCAAGTTTCTAATAGAAAATTAGCAAGAGAATGCACCACCTCAGATATATACTAGGCATGCCAGCTTATATTACGCAGTTTCTATCTGAGGGTATATATAAAGATGGAATATATACTAGGCAAGCTAGCTTATATTACACAGTTTCTATCTGAGGGTACATATATATTATATATATAAAGATGGAATATATACTAGGCATGCTAGCTTATATTATGCAGTTTCTATCTGAGGGTACATATATATATATATATATAAAGATGTAATATATACTAGGCATGCTAGCTTATATCACGCAGTTTCTATCTGAGGGTGTATATATATATATATAAAGATGGAATATATACTAGGCATGCTAGCTTATATTATGCAGTTTCTATCTGAGAGCGACTCAAAATGTGGTGCATTTTCTGCAAGCCATTTCAGACTAAAATGGCCAAAATTTATTTATCAATTTCCAATAAATAAACACGCCAGAAAGCTGACTTCCAGCTGCTTTTATGCTTCTATATATTTTATATGGAACTACACCACCTACAAAGAATGGGGAGTTGGAGGGTTTACAATGTAGCTTCATTATTCAACACCTCTCTGTACACTATACTGTGCTAGTACTTAATGGGCAATTAATTACTGATATATGTATGATATATGTAGTCTCTGATGTGCAAGTAAAAAAAATTTTTTTTAAAGAACAAAAAGTGTAATATGAAAAGCAAAGCAAGGGTTCTTGGGGGGGTTGATGAACTACTCACGGCCATAGCCAGGGGTGTTTCCATGCTGCCCGGAAATCCTTCGCCCTCTTTCCTGAATCATGATCAGATCATTAATCATTTTGCAAGAAAGCACCGTCCTGCATTTCTCTTGGCAATTATATAACAAGACATATCATCACCAACATTATTATTCACCTCCCAAACACCCCATCTGGGGATTGCCACTGAATTACAATGTCTTCCCTGCCTGTAGAAATCTTGCTTATAATTATGAGTGCTGGAATGAGTGCTGGAACAAAACCTCTGCAGCACCTGAAGTAAGGCCTACAAAGTAAGGCCTACAATGAGGGAAAAAAGTTGATGAAAGATGTTTCTGCTTGCCTCTAATAATTTTTATGACACCTCTGCCTGAAATAACATCACAGTCAAACAATGGTGAACATTGTGGACTGTCTGTGTGTGTTGTAAAAATAGCTCACATGATTAGATCCACATGGCTGCCACCAGCAAGACTGCCTGCGAAGATTAACATAGCAAGAATTAGCCTAGTTGAGGGGGGAGATTCTACAGGATAGCACTTCTTTTGTTGGTTTTCATTGTGTTTTTTGTAGAATATCCAGTTAGTACCTAACATGCATGTCCTAGAGTATACTAGTGTTTATAGTTCGGACTAAGAGTTGGGAAGGGACAAACTTAGAAAGTTGACAAATATGCGCGTGGTCACATAAATTGTGCCGAGCGGGTAATTGGGAAAGATTTCCCAGGAGATGAAAATATTTTTTCTAACTTTCACTCTTGTAATCCTCAATGTTCCTAAGTAAATGAATGTCATGTTCCTATCATGAAATATTGTCCCAAGTGGTCTGTTTGGCAGCCATCTAGTAACCATATCAAGTGGTCTGTTTGATAGCCATCTAGTGGCCATCTCAAGTGGTCTGTTTGGCAGCCATCTAGTGACCATCTCAAGTGGTCTGTTTGGCAGCCATCTAGTGGCCATCTCAAGTGGTTTGTTTGGCAGCCATCTAGTGACCATCTCAAGTGGTCTGTTTGGCAGCCATCTAGTGGCCATCTCAAGTGGTCTGTTTGGCAGTCCATCTAGTGGCCATCTCAAGTGGTCTGTTTGGCAGCCATCTAGTGGCCATCTCAAGTGGTCTGTTTGGCAGCCATCTAGTGGTCATCTCAAGTGGTCTGTTTGGCAGTCATTTAGTAACCATCTCAAGTGGTCTGTTTGGCAGCCATCTAGTGGCCATCTCAAGTGGTCTATTGGGCAGACATCTAGTGGCCATCTCAAGTGGTCTGTTTGGCAGCCATCTAGTGGCCATCTCAAGTGGTCTGTTTGGCAGTCATTTAGTAACCATCTCAAGTGGTCTGTTTGGCAGCCATCTAGTGGCCATCTCAAGTGGTCTGTTTGGCAGCCATCCAGTGGCCATCTCAAGTGGTCTGTTTGGCAGCCATCCAGTGGCCATCTCAAGTGGTCTGTTTGGCAGCCATCTATATAGTGACCATCTCAAGTGGTCTGTTTGGCAGCCATCTAGTGACCATCTCAAGTGGTCTGTTTGGCAGCCATCTAGTGACCATCTCAAGTGGTCTGTTTGGCAGCCATCTAGTGACCATCTCAAATGGTATGTTTGGCAGCCATCTACTTTCTTCTTACCCCTCAGGTAAAAATATTTCGTGATCAGACCTGAGGGGTATATAAGAGGAACGTGGAGGTACATGCATAAGGGCTTGGAGACAAGAGGGAGAACTTGTATATTAGCTGGGTAATAACTTCGAGAATACTGATAATGCTGAAGCAGGAGAATTTATAGGATTTTTGCCATTAGCTGCTACAATTTTTGATAATGAAACCACCATACTTTTTCAGATTCATTTGGCTTATCTGTATAACTATCAACTCTGCTCTGCCACACCCACATACAGCCACACCCACATACAATATAAATTTGGAAGTAGAACCAGCATCAATTCAAATTAGCAGGCAAAGGCTATTTCTAGCTAAGTCTTTGAGGCAGTTTATGAATCCTTAACACCATAGCTCTATCTAGCAAGATAAACTAGCTATATATATAGCTACATATAAAAATGTTCAAAATATATTCTACCCTCATTGCTAGTGCTTAGTGTCATCCACCATCGAGAAGCTTCCTGAGGCTCAGGTAAAGCTTGTACAGTTCATCTCTCCACGTTTCTATAAGAGAAGGAGGCATAACAAATGACCTTAGCTGAATCTTGAAGATTTAGGAAGCTTGAACTCCAAAGGAAACTGAAGTGTGGCAAACTGTTTGTTTTCATAACATGGTAGCAGTTGTTAGTCTAAGCTATTCAAATGCCACATGCTGAAGAGACTGTCACTATCTGAAATATGAACAGAAACGATTATAATTGCGGTAAAATGAATATCTTTTCATTTCAGTCAATCCTTCCCAAAAATAACAAGCAGGCTGGCTGCTGCACACTGTGCAGACTCGGTATATAGTTTGCCATGAACGCTCAGTTTGGCTTTATCATACTGGAAATGGTGATGACTACATCATGTGCTGGCAGAAGAGGAGAATTATGTGTGTGTGTGTGTCTCTCTCTCTCTCTGTGTGTGTGTGTGTGTGTGCTAGTACATGTAAAATAAAAAACACATGCTTGGCATCTTTCATCCTAGTAGTAGTACTAGTACATGTAGTAGTATAAAACTCGAGAGGAGAGAGGGGAGGCATAAGAGAGAACTCGTTTTGTAGCTGGTACACCGATAATGCCGATGCAATGGAGAATCTGTAGGACATCATTAGCTAGCAAAAATCTTTGATTACCAACCCAACAACCCACATACAACAATGGAATTAGAACCAGCATCAACTGAAATCAGCAGACAAAACTTTTCTATTTCCAGCTATTCTCTGAGACCATTTATAATCACCTTACTACCATGCCTTAGCTTTATCTAGCAAGATAAGCTAGCTAACTAACTACACGTCAAAAATTATTCATGTTCAAAATAAATCATAATTGTAGTTGACTTTTTATTCTGTTCATTGCTAGTTTTCTTAAGCTCTGGTAAAGCTTGTACACTCCATCTGTCTATGTTTATATAAGGGAAGGAGTGGCATAAAACTCTGTCGTTCACTAAACCTTGAAGATTAGCTTCGAGATCGAGACGCTTGAACTTCAAACTGACACTAAAGTGTGGCACACGATCCTTTTTACATAATCTGGTAGCTAAGATGACGCTTTACCTTATAGTAGTAGATAGTCAAAGCTCTTCTTCAATCTCCAGTCCATACTTCGGGTGGTTTTGTGTCTCTGTTACTGAACAATGTGGTCACTTGAAATTATATAACTCCGCGCCAAACAGTATAACGGAATTTAAAAAAAATGGTGCTTGGATGCTGGAGTTTCATTCTGACATAGCTATTCTAACATGCTATCAAGATAGGATACACCATTTTTGTCATGATACAGAAACTATTACCTATCAATCTTGGTAGGTAGCTAAGCAAACATATTGTCATTCTCTAAGGACAGAATTGGCTGCATTGTTAAGTTACCATACAGTCAGTCGAGGAGATAAATGCTAATGATTTGTATGAGGGCCTGTGGGTAGGTAGTTTTGGAGGGCTTGCGGGGGGTCTTGGCTTGTTCTTTGCTCATTTCTATCTGGTGAGGGATAGCTAAACTTTCTCACTTGCGGGTCAGTCTAGCTTCGAATTGTCTAGCTTCGAATTCAGGTATTCACTCGTCCCTGATGGAGGACATAGCACGTGAAGGGATGTCTTATTTGAATCATGTGTCATGTGTGTTTAATGACATTCTATTTATTGCACCATGTGTAGATGTCTGTTGATAGTAAATAAGGAAGTGGCGATGGCAAGGGTTGCACTTCCACGAATTTTCATTTCTGTATAGCTAAGCATAAGTATTCTTCGTTTAGTATATAAGAGTTTAGTTTTATGAAGTATATTTGTCATGATTTACACCTATTTTCATGGTCATTAACTTCACAATTGCCAACGTTCTCTTCTAGCAGGTTGACCATCCACATTGGGGTCACGAATCCATTGTATTGAAGGCATGAATCCTTCACATTTGGTGGCCAGTGTGTAGGAGCAGTGACCTGTCAGGTGTATGATACAACCCATTATAATTATTGCTAACCTTGTATATGACAACTCATTCAGGACAAACTTTCAAGACTGTACAAACCATGTCGGAAGAACATACCGTGTCCCAAATGCTGAAGTAGCCCATTGAGGACAGACAACAATGTGAAGAAGAGAAGTGCCAATGTCATGAGGAAGAGGTGGCCTGTCAGGAGGAGATCAACTAGCAGATGGACATACTGAGAGGCCTAGTGGAAGGTGTGTGGCTGCAGGGAATGGCCGCAGCAGCTAGAGCTGACAAGGGCCTTGCTGTAATGCTGACTAAACTTACCAATGATGATGACCGAGGACTTCTTGAGGATCTTCGAGAGACTCGCCAGGGCAACCCACATTGAGCTTTTCAACTCACTCCATATTTCATGGGGAAGGCCCAACAAGCATATGCAGCTATGGGAGCCGAGAATATTGCCAACTACCTACCAGAAGGTGAAGACAGCAATTTTGCGATGATATGATGAGACATAATCAAAGGCGGTTCTGAACAGCTCCAAGAAGTCAGAAGAGGCTAACTGGGAGCTAGCGACAAGGCTCGAAGACCTTGCTATGAGGTGAATGGACAAGTGCACGACCAAAGTGGAGGATACAGAATTGGTGGTTCAGGAGCAGCTTGTCAACTCGCTACATGAGGAGGTCAAAATATAGGTCCGAGAGCGGAAGCCAAACATTAGCCAAGAAGCAGCTGGACTGGCCGATGACTACACTCAAGCTAGGTGGGAGAGTAGTAATAAGACTCAGCAGAGGAAATAAGAAGTGGGAGAAGAGATCTCCAGTATATTGCAATAGATGCAAGAAGCCAGGACATGCGGTAAGATCGTAGAGTGACAATCAGAACAAATGAAGGTGAGATGAAGAGCATGGAATTGTTTGGTCAAGGACTAAAACCCAAGAGGAAGCTGAAGGATGTGACATACTATAACTGTCAGCAGAAGGGTCCCTACTCATCATGGTGTCCAGCCAATGCTTTACTTTGTGTGGAACGGCAGGCTGATTACAATGGAAATGTGACTGTCAGGAGACAGGAGGGTGTGCAGAAGCCAGGTAGCCACAAGCCAGGATTGGTGAAGGAATCCAGGTCAGAGATATCTTGTGGTCACTGGATGTTCCAGGACTTTAGTCCACAAGGATCTAGTTCCTGAGGATAGGGAAGGGGAGGGGAGGTGGGAAGGTGTGCTCACGATGATATTCCGGAGCTCAAGACTTTTTTGAGGAGAGAGTTTGAAGTCTCCATAGAGATGGGGAGACCTAGCGGAGGACTACAGATACACCTACCACCCAGCAGAGGACTACAGATACACTAGCAGCTACAAGGGTTCAGGCCAAAATCCAGCAGGAAGATGAGTTGCACTGACAGGAGAAGTAGTTTCAGTCTGGCCTGGAGTATTCTCAAAGGTACCAGATGAGGAGGAAGATATACTTCCACGAATAGGCAGAGGTGTTAGATGAGGGGACTGCAGTTGGTAGTCATGCCTCATCACCGAACACAGATGAGGAGGAAGATGTACTCCATGAATACTCAGAGGTGCTAGATGGGGGGACTGCAGTTGGTAGTCACGACTCAGCACCGAGCCCAGACGAGGAGGAAGATATACTCCCACGAATATGCAGAGGTGTTAGATGAGGGGACTGCAGTTGGTTGTCATGCCTCAGCACTGAACCTATGAGAAGGAAGACTCCACGGGGGAAATGGTTTACCACAGTTTTCTGATGATATTTTCAGTCCAGGTCATGAAAAGAAGAGGCTCACCAGACACTGGAAGCGAGACCAATGTTGAGTCTATTAGACAGAGGAAGAGACAGATCTTGATACAGGCAAGGACCATCATCCATTGGAGATGTCATCAGTTATAAGCTGAGCAGGAAGTAGACGCTACATTGGAGGCAATCCAGGAAGCAAACCATCGGAGTAACTTCAAGAGGTGAGGGGTTCTTCAAGAAAGAGGGGCTGCTCTACCGAAGTTGGATTCCAGCTGGATGCTGGAGAATGAACCTGGCAGTGGAACAACTGGTGTTACCACACCCATGTTGCAGTCTGGGAGGTCACCTGGGGAAGAACAAAACAGCAGAACAAATTCTGCAGCAGTTCTACTGGCCTACACTTTACAAGGATGTGGCAAAGTACTGTCGTGCCAGAAGACCTGGTATGATCGAAACATGCTGGATGTCGATGATCAAGTGCTGCTGTTACTACCTACTGATACTTTGAAGCTACTGGCTCAGTGGCAGGACCTTACAAAGTAAAGGAGGAAAGTTGGTAAAGTAAATTACCAAATAGAAATGATGGTTGAAAGAAGTTCCAAATTGTGCATGTTAATATGTTGCACAAGCTTCATGTCCCAGAGACCACATCCCTGACTGAGGAGGTAGGTGATGATATGGAGGGCGATGGAATCTCTCTCTGGTCAAGAAGGAGATCAATTAACACAAGAGCAATGGGCTGATCTGATGAGGATATGGATTCGTTCTCGGGGGTCATGAGTAGTAATCCGAGAAGGACTGACAAAATTCAACATGGGTTCGAGACGGAAAGTGCAAGAGCTGTACGACAACGACCACACCGACTGCCACATGCATATTGAGATTCAGTGGAGCAAGAGTTGGAACATACCGACTGCCATGTGCATATTGAGATTCAGTAAAGCAAGAGTTGGAACATACCGACTGCCACGTGCATATTGAGATTCAGTGGAGCAAGAGTTGGAACATACCGACTGCCATGTGCATATTGAGATTCAGTAAAGCAAGAGTTGGAACATACTGACTGCCATGTGCATATTGAGAATTTAGTGGAGCAAGAGTTGGAGGAAATGCTGAAAAGTGGAATCATTGAATCATCCAGTAAGTGGGTGCCTATTGTCACAGTGAAGAAGAAGAATGGCTCTCTCTGACTGTGTGTGGACTACAGGCAGCTAAATGAAGTATCTAATTCGGATGCCTACCCAATACTCCACATTGATGAGTTGATAGATAGGTTGGGTCAAGCTAGGTCTATATCCACTCTGGATCTTACTGAAGGTTATTGGCAAGTCCCAGTGGCCAGGGAAACGGGAAACTCGAGAAAAAACTGCTTTTGCGACTCCATTTATCTTATTTCAGTTCAAGGTAATGCCATTTGGTCTCCTAGGAGCTCCTGCAAAATTTCAAAGACTAATGGACACAGTGATTCATGGATTGGAGTTCGCAGCATCATACTTAGATGACTTAGTTGTATTGAGCAGTACATGGGGGGGAACGCCTCATGCACCTTCAAGAAGTTCTCCTTTGTCGATTAGATGAAGCAGGTTTGACAGCAAGGCCAAAGAAATGTAGTTTTGGATGGACCAGTGTGTATTCCAGGGCCATGTTGTTGGAGGTGATCATTCGATCGGATGTATCGATATCAAAGCAGACAAAGAATTCCCAGTACCAGAAACCAAGAACCAAGAAGGAAGTCAGTGTGATTAAAAAGATACTACCAGCATTTTATCCCTGACTATGCCTCTATGACAGTGCCGATTAGTGATCTTATGAAAAAATCAGCAACATCAAGAATTGCATGGATTGAGGAGTGTAACAAGACATTCAAATGAATGAAGCAACAGGTATGAGGCTCACCTATCTTACACAGCCTTGATTTTGACAGGCCTTTTGTCCTGCAAACGAATGTATACAATAGAGGCATTGGAGCTACTCAGCCAGAGAGATGCATAGGGACAAGATTTTCCAGTGGCCTATTTCAGTAAGAAGTTTTTGCCTAGTTAGGAACGGTATTCTACAGTGGAGAAGAAATCCCTGACAATTCAAGATTGGAGTGCTTGCTTTTCAAATGTATTTACTTGGAAGACCTTTCACCATTGAGACAGATCATCAGGCCTTGGTTTGGTTGGATTGTTTGAAGGAGAAAATTCATGCCTCACTAGATGGAGCTTATCGCTTCAGCCCTATGACTTCATCATGTCACATGTACTGGGAAAGGCAAACACAAATGCTGACACACTTTTGTGAGCTCCGGTAAACTACTTTACCACAGGAGAAGGGGGGAGGAGTGTGGAGGATTGGTTGGTGGAACTCATCACTGGTGGAGGACGGACATATGACCGGATGTCTTATTTGAACTCGTATGTCATGTGTGATTAATGACTGTCGAGTATAAATGTTAATATACTGCCACATGTAGATGTCTGTTTACAGTAAATAAGGAAGTGGTGACAGCAAGGTTGTACTTCTTATTTTATGCACTTATTTGGTGATCTGTACTAGTATAAGGAATGTAATTATTGTTAGGTTTAGTATATAAGAGTTTAGTTTTATGAAGTATATTTGTCACGATTTACACCTATTTTCATGGTCATTAACTTCACAATTGCCAACGTTCAGCGACTTCTCTTCTAGCAGGTTGGCCATCCACATTGGGGTCACGAATCCTTTGTATTGAAGGCGCATGAATCCTTCACACACAATGGCATAACAATGAAGAGGCAATGTCCGTCTAAAGAAATATCGGGTAATTTTGGGGAGGAAAAGCCACAGGATATAAAGTATTCCTGCAGTGCTTTGCTGCATTCCCACTTATTCATGTTCTTGTGAAAATCTGATCTTGTCTATATATAGCTTTGTTTACATTGCAATTTTGCAACCCACTTCAATAGATTATAATCCACCTTTTGAAGTGGGTTAGCTAACCTTTTATATGCAGTTTGAAGTCGATTACACATTATAGGATTCAGCGAAGTAATGTTAGTTGTTATTGACAGCCTTCAATGCATTCGATTAGATTTTGGTGCATGTCATGGACAGCAACTTCTTATCCAAAACTCTACTTATTACCGGCTGATAATCTTTGTTTCTGATTGAATGCTTAGTGGAGAATATTGTTGCAGTAAAACATTTATTTTCCTTAGTCAATAATGCTCAATTTCACTTTCATGAGACTACCTCTATTAGCACACAGAGTAGCGACATTAAACTTGATGGGGGAGATAGCTTAATGTTGGTCAAGGCAAATCAATTCCTATATGTGCACACTTCTACTCCTGCTTTTGTCTTTTGTTAATGTTTTTCACTGTATTGAACATCTAACAAGAACTACACAAGTCCTAAAATGAAAAAACAAACACACCATGCATGTGCCACTTCCAGTGAAGACGACTTCGACTCCTCCAGCCTTCATTTCATTGTGCTTGTCCTCTATTTCTATTTGTCCTAATTTTTTCTCTCTCCTTATTTTCTCTCACTTTATTAAACTTTTTCTCACCTAATACGTAGTACTCAATACAATTATTGGTCACTGACAATCAACCATTTATGTCAAAAATTCCATTCATCATAGTTGGTTGTAAACTAGTAGGCTCACTGAACCTTTCTGACACATTCTGGCATACATTATTAAGTTTAAGATAGCTTTTTTGCAAGCCAACATATTCTTTGTGCACGACATAAGATTGACAAAAACAGTTCTGTAACAAGTCAATGAGAAGTTCTAGAAGTATTTAATAAGTCTCAAAGAACTCGCAGTTGACATAACATGACAATAACCTTCTCAATAGTCAACTTCAAATTGTATTCTCTCGACGTTTCTACTAGATGCTCTAGCCTTCACCAGGAATAATGACTAGATGCTCTAGACTTCATCAGGAATAATGACTAGATGCTCTAGCCTTCATCAGGAATAATGACTAGATGCTCTAGCCTTCAGGAATAATTCCTGATGAAGGCTAGAGCATCTAGTCAAAATGTCCTGATGAAGGCTAGAAAATCTAGATGAAACATCGAGAGAATACAATTTGAAGTTGTAATATTTTAACCACAATAGTGTAAAACATCCAGGAGGTCTCTACATTCCTTTCCCCTTATAATGGATAGATACGTGCATTGTATCAGGTAGTTTACTGACATGCATTGTATCAGGTAGTTTACTGATTCTTGATGGATATTTATTTCGAATGGATTTAGTGTCAACAGGTGTAGCATTCGGTTAGGCAGGGATTCTAGCAGTGTCTCTGGAGACTCAGGTGAAGGGAAGGTGATTGTGAAACTTCAATTCCTTCAGGTGAGTCTCAAACATGTTCAGGCAGTCCTTGAGCAGTACTGATGGACTTGCCTGAGTGATATCCTCTCCCAGAACTGTAGCCTGCATTAGACTTGTCTTCTGACAATGGCATAAGTGATCCTGATGACCGTTTCGAATCCTTCCGTCATCCAACTCCACTCTAAAGGTAGTAACGCCAAACTTTCCTGTTATCTTTCCTGGAAGCCAAAGTTGACCACAAGCATAATTCTTGGACCATACACAATCGCCAACTTGGAACATTCGATCTCTAGCAGTCGCATCTTCATGCCCACTTCTGTTGGACTTGCTTCTTCTCCACGTACTCAGCTGTGTGAGGATCAATCATGTTTTTGGTCTCCTCCCCAATAACATTTCTAAAGGAACCAAATCCTGTACTTCTTTGTGGTGTGATTCGGTAAGATAACATCTTAGCCTGCCTAGTATCAATACTACCATCACTCCATCAGTCACCTTCTTCAACTCAATCTGTACAGCGTGTTCTGCTAGACCATTAGAAGCAGATGGTAGGGGGCAAAAGTGGTGTGGTGAATGACATTACTCTGCAAATTCAAATTCTGAGTTAACAAAACAAATACTGTTATCGGTTATGATCATTTCAGGCAGACTAAAGTTTGCAAACACAGTCTCCTGACTTCATTCAATTTTAGACGCTGCTGAAGATGTATTATAAGTTTCAATCAACTTAAGAGTGTGCGCCAATAAGGATGAGGAACATCCTTCCTAAAATGAAACAGTAGCTGAGTAGGTCAGCTCAAAGGATTCAAAGGGGAAGCAGGCTGATTCTGTTGACACTAAAATAACTTTCAACCATTTTGTTAATGTCTTCAGTTGGCCACCAAACAGGCATTTTTGCAAGTGCTTTCATGCAGGTATCCCCAGATGTCCTTCATGCAGTTCCATTGGCATTGCCTTCCTTCAGAGATTTGGAACAACAACTCTGGACTGCCACAATATACAACCACCATACAGTGAGAACTCAGAGAAAAAGGCGGATTACAACAGCTTGGCCAACCTTACTGTTGAAACTATAACTATACCATCTGCATCTTTCCTTGTCCAAGAACGAATTTGATCTGTGGTTACCAGTGAATCTTCTAAATGTTCAGTCAATAACTTTAGAGATGTTTGGTTGGTATTATAGGAAGTGGAAATAAACTGAGAGCAGTATTTCCCATAAGGTGTTATATTTTGAAACTTGAAGTTGTACTCATAAATTGATAACAGCAAATGACCAACGACAAATTCGAGCAGATGCCTGAGGTGAGACTGCCTTAGTTTTGCTCAGCAGGCCCAGCAATTGCTTGTGCTCAGTAACCAGACTGAATATGTGTCCAAACAGATAATGTTGTTTGGTTCCAAAAGTACAAGGAAGTCCATCTTCTCTAACACGGAGTAGTTTCTTTCAGCTTGTTTCAAGTGCAGGAAGAACCCACTGGGTGGGTATGGTTGCTCTGTTCCAGCTGGCATTTTTGAGCCAATGCTGTGCCAATTCTGTAAGCTGATGCATCACAAGCCAAAACTAGCTCTATATCTGAGTCAAAATGTACAAGTTACTATGATGATGTAAGTAGTTTCTTAGATGATGGAAATGACTTTGTCTGTTCCACTCCCAAATGCCAATGGTGACCCTTTTTCAGCAATTCGTGCAATGGAATGAGCTGAGTGGCTAAGTTAGGGAGAAACTTGCCATAACAAGTTAATAGTCGAAGATAAGACTTCAGTTCCATGATGTTATTTGGAACTGGACCTTCTTTTATTGCCTTGACCTGGTCTGGCATATCAATCTGATGTCCAAGGTTACATGAAGTCCACACGCTTCCAACTAACTGAGGTTTTTCTTTAATTTATTTCAGTGTTCCTCTTCAGTTGAACCAGTTACAAGGATATCATCCAAGTACACTGCTGTTCCAGAAAACCCTGACAACATAACTCTTTGGAAAACCCCAAGAGCAGAGGAAATCCAATAAGGAAGTCTTAGGTATCTAAAAAGAACTTTGTACATGCTGATCTCCACACATTTTCTTGATTCCTCATTCAAGGTCAGTTGTTGTTAAGCCCAGTTGTTGTTAAGCCCATTTTTTGTTAAGCCCAGTTGTTGTTAAGCCTGACTTAGATCAAGAGTTGTGAGAATGACTTCCCTTCTCTTGATTTGGAACTTCCTAGATCATTAGAAGTAGGATGGTGGGGTGCAAACTTGATTTTTGGTATTCGATACCTATACAATTTGGAAACTAGGTTTATGGTCATCCTGAATTCTCCACAAATCTAGACGATAGTTTGATGACCTAAATTACACTATGTATAATATATAATCACTACACAGAAAATTTACAACTTTTGAATTTGTCCAGATGAATTTATTGACAAGGCAGGTTTCCTTTGCGTGTAGTAGGCCCTAGCCCTAGCCCTAGCCCTAGCCCTAGCGCATGTGTATAATGCTAATCAGTCTGCTGAGATAGTTAACTAAGTGATGAATTTGACATGTCAGAGGTAAACATCAAATGCTGTTATTAAAAGTACTTGTTTATTTCAAACAGAGCTCTGATATACAACAAGTCTTTCATAGCAGACTAAAAATAAGGAAATGCTCTTCTTTTTCCTTGACTTTGCTGAAGTTTTGCATATTATTGTTCATATGGTTATTTGCTACATTGCATACTGCAGGATCTATCAATACAAAGAAACCATCTGTTCAAGTACATAATCTAGTGTATGTATAGAAGCTCATGCACAAGAAGAACTTCCAAAGCAGACAATGCAGAACCTCCAGCTATTATTGTGGAAAAGTATAAGTCCCCCAAACCTGAACCAAATTGATGGATACCACAACTGTAAAGTCACATTCGATCAAAGCCACTGCACAGAGCTTAATAAAGAAGTTGCACAATATTGGAAGGTTTGTTGTGGGATCACAATGGTTTCATAGCTAAATTGAGTGAGTTCATCACGATTATTAATACAGGCAAGTGTTATTGGATTCTTGTCTCCACTGTCACTCTCTATCCTACAGTATTTGTAGTGCATATAAGACTGTGAACAGCTTTCTTCAGAGCCAGATAGCTACTCTACTCAATATGAGTTCTAAGGAAGTGTATTTAAATTTTGCTGATGTTCAGCTGCAATATGGAGGATCAGGTTGTGTCTTGTTTTCATAGCTTATGCAACAGGGATGTTGTCCTGAAGGTTTCCATTTCATCCGATGCAATGCGCTAGCATTTTCTGAATTGTCTTGACATTTTTTATGCCAGACAAGAAGAGGCAATATGTGAGTCAAGAGTGCACGGAAAATGGTGATCCATTATATATACAGGCTTACAGAGTTCAGTAAAATGCTACAGGTGTGGGTCCATTTGTTAATGTCACGACAATCTGATGCTAAATGGAATGCGAGCGCATGAGCATTTGTAACTGAAATATTAATGAGTGTAATGATTATGATAATAATATACATTATTATTAATGCAACAACAACAACAATAATAACAATAATAATATAAAGAAACAAACTATATTGGAGGAGAACAAGTTGCCTATCTGGATAGCCACTGTTAATTGCTACAACCAGGTGACTTACATCACAATAACTCTCTGCTCCATCCAAGAACATTTGCTCTATCAATATTGTTGTTGTATGTATAACACTATCAAGTTTAGTCATAGCCAGTGTTTCAGTTGCTGTGGGATTGATGAAGATCCTCCATACCCTGAGGAAGTTGAGATCAAGGATGACGATTGCACAATATCACTGAGGAATGAAAGATGAAGTGACAACTGAATTTGCACAATCTATAGATTGGGCAGATTCATAGATTTTTTAAATATTTTTATTTTTTTATATTTTTATTTTTATTTTTTTTTTTAACTAAAGACATATTATACTAGTACTACATCACAGTTAAATTATCACGTGCGATCATGCAATTTCCACGTGCAAGTACGATCGTCTGCAACAAGCTCGCGTATGTGCGTACCAGCGCGCGTGTGCCGCGCTGTTTCCATAGAGTAGGCTACCGTTATTGACCAAGCTGGGTAGAGGTGTAGTTAAAATGCAACAGGAAGCCAGAGCAGAAACAGGAAGAGTAAGACAGGGAAAATAAAGTGGAAGAAATGGAGAATACGGAAGCAGAAGGAGAAAAGTACTTCCCACCTGGGGAGGAAGAAGAGGGAGTGGAATTTGAAGAGATCCCCAAGCTTCATAGTAAAGAGTGAGTTTAAGATTTGGAGTAAGTGGTGGGTGAGGTATGAAGTGAGACTAAGATCACTAAATGGTAACGGACATGCGTCACAATGCTGTGTGTCAATGTGGCATGTGGGTTATAGCAATGGCATTTTGAGTTAAATTCATGAAGTATGGTGAACCTACCTTTACATGTAGATCACTCCATAATAACTCATTCACCTGAAAAAATAGCCACTTGATATTGCATGCAAACAAAATCTCAACAATGGTCATTATTGCATATCTCGCAACTTTGTTTGATCCACCACATGGCAGTTAGGGAACGTACAAAAATAATGCATATTTAATAACCTATAAAATCAAGAGGCCTTTCACCAGAAATGCTAGCCCTAGCCCTAGCACTAGCCCTATCCCGCTGACCACTGCACTGCATCATTGCATAAACATGGCATATTAATAAGCTATGCACTGCATCACAAAACACATCAATTGTTGCTTAAGCTCTATTCCAGTGTTGATGTACACATGTTTGGAGCAATAAAAATGCTAGTGTACCTCATGACTAACTAACTGTCAGGTCTTTCACTTCTAGAGGACATTGGTATTTGTGGATGAGGAAAAGCTCATAGGAGGTTCTCATGTTTGTGGGCATCGTATCAGCTAAAATTAGGGGAAAGGTGGATGCCTGAAAGTGGGTGATAAATCAGCTAGTTTGCTAGCCAATCTAGCTGGATAATAGTTTTGGTGCCCAATACCAGCTAGTTTGGTAGCCATTATAGATACTAGCTCATAGGATAGTAAAAATATATCCAGTTAACAGTTTTCTGGTTGGGGGAGTTGTGTAGCAGAATCATTTTCTCGTCTATAAATGCCATAGTATATACTCCAGCTAAAGCTGCTGTCCATTGATGGTGGATTCACGGTCAAAGTTAAATGTTGGCAAAACATAATTTTGTGAACCATGCAGTGGAATGGAATGATGCAACAAAATGTACTGCAATGCTCAGCCACCATCATGTTGTGAATCAACCCAGTTTCTTTTTTTCTCTCTGCTAAATGGAGATTGCTGTCTCTCTGAAGATGTATGAAGGTAAACTCTAGAGTACAACTACTGCATGTGCAGCCAAGAATCCTTGGGAACTAATGAACTTTGAGCTATGGAGGAGAGTGACACTGAAAGCTCAGATCAGAAAGGTTTCTCAAAGATCTAAATACAAATCCACAAGGAATTGTAGCTATTTCAGGCTTCCTAGGCTTAACTGAAATTTATAAGATAATAATTTCTAAACAAATCCTCCATTTTCTGGAGAGGTAAACTAATTTGTCATTTGATGGGATACAGCAGGAAAGTTTTATCAGGAGAACTCAAAGAATTCTCAGTTGACATAACAATAATCTTCTCAATAATCAACTTGAAATTGTACTCTCTCTCTCTCTCTCAAGCCTTGTAATCTTTTCTTACTTGGCTTCTGCTTGATGAACATCCAACTCCCATCTGGCTTTCTTCTCTAAGTCAAGATCAGCCTTTACATATGGATCCTGAATTATTAAGTGGGTACTTGCAAAATTGGAGCAGCGGCTAACACCTTTTAGAAATTTGGTGTAATTCAATTCAATTCAGTCCACAACTTTCAGCTGCTCTAGTTGTACAAAATCTCAATCAGAATCAGCAGTGATTTACATTCAGTCATATTTTTCATTGAAACAAATAACTTGGCAAGTAACTGTAAAATGTTTGCTAAATGTTTGAAACCAATATATTCAGCATGTCAATTTTTGGTTAAAATATTTGTATATACTACTATGTGTTTATCAACAACAGTGTTATCAAAGAATGAATATTTTTACCTTAAAAATTACCTTCTCACACAGTTAGATGGGCAAAAAATTTCAGCTGTCTCTCACAGCTTCATCAGTTCTTGTGAATTTGCATTCATTTTTCGGTATACTGGTGATGATGTAACAAAACTTGTTGATAAATATCTTGTGGAGGTCCCAGCTGTCATCGTTGTTCAAGCATTGATGAAGGCTGTGAGAAACAGCTAAAATTCTGCTTGTCTGTGACCAAATGCTGTCCCAGTTGCTTATAACTTTGTGCATTTCTGCTGGTATGAACTGTAGATGGGTTCAATTTTGTATAACCTCTGTGAAATTTATCCATGAGAGGGCACCTTTTGTCTTGTTTCTATTGGTTTTTGTTTGCTTATTTCCTCTCATAGCGGTGCTGCCTTCTTCAAGAACTTTGTAGTAATTCAAATCATAGCCGTGTTCTTTTTTACATGTTGACTGTTAAGGGATACACACACACACACATTCGGATCGCAAGTGGTTTACCTTTTTTGTTGAAGGTCTGTGCTATTGTAGCTATATAATCATCTCATCACCATTGTGGCATCTGTACTGATGGCGATAGTACAAAGTTGGCTGCTAATAAGTAAAGTATATAGAAAGTACCTTCCAAGCAGCAAGCATCCATTATGAGAACCTTGTAGCTACACAACAAGCTCTTTTCAGCAATCTAGGATATATGTGGCAAGTTCCAAGAATATAGATTTTGTTAAAATGAGTATTTTTGAAGGAATGGATTGAGCTGAAATTGACAACTTGGAAGTCTTAGAGAAACTGAGGATCAAGAGCAACAATTGCTAAAGCAGAGGCACTGCATTAAAACTATCAGCAAATCCTCGTCTAGAGTTAGCTCTAACTTGTTAACTTTATTGCAAATGATCATGTTAAAGTGAATAATGTGATTTTTTTTGCATAAACGGTGCCTATTTGAAGATGCAAGCACCAACATTGAACTCATACAGAAAGTCCCCCTATCAGATTTTCAAGGTGAATTATTAATTATCTTCACACAAGTTACTGGGTTTATTCCTGATGAAGTCTATGAAGTCTAGAGCATCTAGTCGAAATGTCGAGAAAATACAATTTCAAGTTGATTATTGAGAAGGTTATTGTAACTGATCGTTTGCTGTGAAAATGAGCAGCTGCTGAATAAGCTCAGCTATTAGGTTCAAGTATTGCACTTGTATATAAGCTTGATGATTGTTAGGACAATCTTTACTACATTTTATGTTTTGGTAGATCAAGAAACAGATTAGGAATTAAAACATTTGCAACCTTCTTGTAATAAAATTCTTATGGATGAACATATGGTACTAAGTTATTTGGTGGAAGAAGTTTGCTTGTTTGCTAAGTATTCAAGGCACAGGGAACGTGTTTTTGAAACTAAAAATGGCGAAATCACCGATTAGGATGTAATGAAGCCGAGAGTTTTAGATGGACACAAACTTTGTTTTTATAACGTGTTTTGGAGCAGTGCACTCAATACCCATTTCTTATAGGCCAGTCTTGTTTCTTTCACTGGCTTTGAGCTCCTGAATTGGTTCAGCCCGCTTTTATATTTTCTAAAGTGGACTTATGTTCATGTGAAGGGTTTCTAAATTAAACTCTAACAAAACCTTGGTTATGACTTTATGACTTTGCTCCATAGATTCTGCAGACTAACTAGAAGTAGTAAAGCGCATGCACTGAACATCAATTTTCTTGGGACTAAAATATATATATATTGATTTTTAACACCCACATTGTGTTTTAGCACCTCATGAATATGCTCGTTTTGTAGATTAGAGCTGCCACTGGTAACAATTTAAACTGCACTTTCTAATCAGGAACCACAGCTACAGCCACTCACAGTTTGTGTAAAGGGAAGTGTGCAGAACCTATGGAGCTCCAAAATCATAACCACAAAGTTTTGTTCGTGTTTCTAATTTAGGACTCCCCTTCACATGACCACTTCAAAAATATATAAAAATATATCTTGGGATTCAATCTGAAGTTTTTGTACAGCTCTATCAATAACCATCATTCAAGACTTGATGCTATAGCAGTTTGTGAGCAGATTTCACTTCACACTCCAACCTGCAGTTCCAAAAGATAAACATGTTTGGCAAAACAAAACTACCATCAGAAAGCATCTGCACTGGCTATATAAATCAGGACATATAAATCAGGACCAATGAATATGTGCAAAGATATGATACTTTATAATAAATCCACCTTGTCAGATTTGTGTGCTAAATATTGAAAGGCTTAACATTCAGATTTTACGGTATATTTAGGTCTCATGCTGAAGCTGATATAGGGCAAGAACAATGAACTTTTATTAAACAACAAAGTTAGGTTAGCCACCCTATTTACATGTAGCAATTCAGCGCTGAGAAATTATGGCTACTATCCACAGCCGTAGCTACTACTGGAGCCCGGACTAGACTTGACCCAACAAAGCAAGCCCACAGATGAAAACTTGCTCAATCATCAACCAAAGTTTCTTTGCAACCACAGCTTCGGCTAGCAAGCTTTGCAACTTACTTTCCAAGTGCATTGATCTAGGCCTAGTCCAAAGAAATAAGTCCCCATTTTTTACAAGATTAGCTACTGTTTCTAAGCCCATAGCTTAGTTAGCAACCAAACTTGTATATAATATATATATATATATATATTATATAACTAGCAGTTTTCAATAGAGCTCTAGAATGCTGTGAGAAAGCTCTAGCTACAAACCACAGGTCTATCAAAAGCAGCTGTGCTGGTCTAGGCTTGGGACTAAATAAAGAAGCCTACATAGGTGTCAACCAAATCAATAGATGAAGATGAACAATCTGCTTGGGAATTTGAACCAAAAAGTGGGACATCAATTAAAAAATTAGGTACACTTCATGAGAAATACACTTAATTTTGACTGCAGTTTGGGAAAGTATAACTCTTTTCGTGAGAAATTTTATTGTGCCAACATTTTGTTGTTATGTTTACCCCCCAAATGATGCAAATGATGCATAGAAAAATATGACGCACAATTAAAAATAATAATCAACATCGAACGTTTGAAGAGAAGCATGAGGCAAGAGATGAATGCAATTGAAAGAACCTGCTTTGTTTGTGGCTACCATGTCTACTAACACATCTGTATTGGATAGCAGCTAGTTAATGGCATGCACACAGTGGCAGTCAAGAAAACAGTGTTACTCTTCTTGTTCTTCTTCAACCTCTTGATTTGCTTCTGCCATAACCTGGTGAGTGAAGTGCTGGAGCTTTGGGATCAGGTAGTCCATTTATATATAGGCTTAAATTAAAATACTTGTGAAAGCCATAGCAGACTGTGGCTCTGATAGTGATGGCACTGCTAGAACAAAAATAGCTAACTTAATACGCGATATGTATGGATGCATGCATGCACTCTTTCCATGTTTAATTTTTTTATAATCACTCTGATGTGCATTCTCATAGATATTTTTGTGGTTGATTCCACCCACATTTTCAAAACTACGGTATGCACTCTGTGGTAGGCATTGTAGCATGTTGAGCTATTTAGCTACTTCATGAAGTTCCTTTGTGTTCAGTTCTAAACACTGTTCAGTTTGTTTGCTAAGAAGATAAAACTGCTCTGTTCCATTTCAGCATGATGGTGGTCTCTGATAGGTTCCTTACAATACTAAACACTCATTCCATATCAGTGCATAAGTTAATGCTATAAACCACAGCTGTGGTTATAATAGCACACTGGTCACATTTCTCCCAAATAAGAAAGTCTACAGATAAAACTTCATGATTAGTGACTGGCTTTCTAGCAGGCATATTATATATATGCTGGTGGCAGTGCGATGCATGCTAATTACATATATATATATATATATGTTGATGACATTAAGAATGACCATGTGACCGAATCTAATTATTTAATAGTTTCACTCATTTTGTTGGACAAGCAGACTACCAGGAAGGCAACTAAAGTGGGCAAGGGTAAGACATTGGGACAAAGCACCAAAATTTGTGATTGTCCCTCTTAAATTGGGATCTATGAATCTATTGATGAAAAACTACAAAACTAGCTATATACTAGTTTTCAAGTATCCTGTAGCAGACTATGTTCACCAGCATAGAAATGGAATTTTTGTGAGAAGTTAGACATTAAAAAACAGGTCAGATGGCAGCAGCCACCTTGAAAACCAAGATGGTTGACAGTTAAGGAAGTCATAAATGATCTCTATGATCTCATGAAAGCATGGAGGTAACCATCTCATGTGCCACGATAGCATGGAGGTAACCATCTCATGTGCCAAGAAAGCATGGAGGTAACCATTGAAAGTATTACCTGTACCTTCCTAATAATGAAGAGACCGAGAAAAAATGTGAATAATTTTCCCCTTACTCACTTGACTAATTTAGATCAAGTTTTTATAAATAGATTTTAAAAAGCTGTTAATTAATCAAACATTTGTTACTTTGGAGATAAGCGAACTGATCATTTTATCACTGATACAGTTTAAAGCATTTCCCCTTTATCTCTAAAGGAAATGCTCTAAAGGAAATGCTGAATGTGTATTACATTTTACAAGCCAGTAGTTATCCAACCTGAAACTCATCACCCTCTTTTTAATATGCAACGCCACGCAGATAAAGAATTATTATTTCAATGAGTGAAGTGAGCTGACTCTCTAATCATGTCAATTGAGATTATTATATACAATATATATGAATCTAAATCGAGCTATACTACATGGACCCATAATACATGGACTAATATATAGTAATGGAGGAATGCAGAATTAAATGCACATGCTTTGCCACATATCGCTAAGTGATAGTTTTAATGAAACTAAGATAAGGCAGACATTAGAAGAATGCCAAAAAACATAAAAAAGAGTAATGTGTGTCTCAGTGACTGAGGATGAGAAGAAAGAAAGATGGAGGATAAGGAATGAGAAGGGTATAGCTAGGAAGAGTGCCAAAAAGTGCACTTGAATGAGAGAGTGTTTCCTTCTTGTCGAAGCAAAGAAAGGAAATAAAGACCAGCAATTATTGTTCCTATACACTGTGCTAATACTGACTGCAGGCAAATATTTTAAGCACCTGATGATAATTTAAGCACCTGATGACACATTTTTTCTTTCTAATTCTCATACCTAATCCTCATACCACAATCCAAGCATTATGACATGAATAGAATAGCCTTCAGCTGGGTTAGGGCCAGGACAAAGTTGACAATCTGTTAACCAGCAAACACTGGATCTCCCTTATTGCATCTCTATCTTCAGGAGAAGCTACTTCCAACTACTTTTAGAAAAACTATCCTCCTTTAGCCATTCTTGCACACATGCACATTTTCATTTCAGGATCTGCTAGCCCATTATCTGGAATGGCCTCAGGTTGTGTTGTGCAACCTGACACCAGTTGGGATTTGTAAGGACCATAAGAATAAAGATAATTTTTTGGTTAATTACCAGATCACAATTTAATATAACAAAGACCTTGACTATATTAGGTCTTCAGCTAAGGCCAGGGCAATGGCTAGATCAATGCATTCTAGAGCATCTAGTCTTAGCATCAAGAGTAAATTTCAAGTTGATTATTGAGGTCATTGTAATTTTATTAGGTCAACTGAGAGTTCATTGAGAGATTCTACAATGCTGATTCATACAATTGTACCAAAAAAATTAGAAAAAATTATTCTCCATCTCACTTTCATTTGTCAAACAAGGCATAGCATTCTTTTCTAGGTAATTGTTCTTATAGACACGAAAAAGAGTGTTTTGCAGCTAGCTGTACGATGCTACATGCTCTACTTGTGACCCTGTGCAGTGATTCTGTTTAACCACTGCGACTTAATATTCCATACAATTGGAGTATAAACCACACCTCTGAAAAAGCAGATTTGGAAATACTACAGCTATCTATACTGTAAATACAATATATTTGCACACGTGGGATTATTTCTGGCACTTACTGTGCAGTAGAGGAGGCCGTATGGAGAAGAAAGAAGTTGCCCAAAGAGCTCAGGAGTAGCTCTATGTGCAATTGTGTCACAGAAGATGAGCAGATGATAGGGCCCTTTTTAATTTTTTATTTTTGTCCATATAGTAAACAACCTACGGCAAGATGATATTTTGTAGGTTTTGAACATTCATAAACCTCGGAATTTCAAGCAACAATATCATTTTGGTATACATTTTTGACATGTTTATCGAGTTCTGGAGCATATCATGCACTAGAGCAGACGTCTGGCTTAAACTTATACCTACACCGTGTGTATCTGAGCAGTTAGCTACCTTGAAATTTGCAGTTGGAATCTTCTGGATTAATTTAATCACAAATATATTTTCCCTTAGTATATATAGAGGTGGTGTTTCTAATGTATGAGCCATAATATTTTTTCTCCACATAACTAGAAGAAACAAAAAATCTACTTATACCGTTAACATACCATTATCCGTGCTTCATCACCTGTTGAGAGTGCCTAATATCAGCACAGCAATCAAGAATGCATGTACTTGCCTACAAGCTGTCATGTTAGCACTAATAATTATTGTGCTGTGCATACCTAGAACAACAGGGTGAACTACATCTTATGCTATTCATGACTTGTTTGTACTGATCTTTTAGGAAGAACCCAAAGAGGAATACAACAGTGTGGAATATGGTGAGATTAAGTCAGTTCCTCTGTCTTCCTTCCTTCCTTCCTCTCTCCCTCTCTCCCTCTCCTCTTCCCTCTTCCCCTTCTTCCATCCTCCTCCTTCAGTTTTGCACTTTTGTTCAGTTCCTTACTGCCCCTTTGATGGTGTCAATCCTCCTTCCCACCATCTAGTTCCGGTTTGCAGACTGCTGGGATGTGTTGATGATCGTTGTGGGGTTTGTCTTAGCTGTGGCCTCGGGACTGGGGCTACCTCTGAAACTGATTTTGTTTGGTTTTATTCTTGATGAATTTGTACAATACACCACAGCTACTAAAGATAATGACAATATCAGCATCGCTTCTCTGGCCAATCAGTATGCTACCTTTATGAACAAAAGTTGCTCTGTGTCTCTGATTCTTCAAGGACCACTCATCAATGATACAGGACAATTAATTTGTCATCCTGAAATTAAGGACAAGTTATCCGATGTAGCAGAGTATGCCTGTAATCCCAGGTCTCAGCTCCTCTCCAGTGCATATTCATTTTCCATTAAATCTTTGTGGATCGGTGTATGCATATTCTTGGTGGCATTCTTGGCCAATATCCTCTTCAATATCAGTGCATACCGGCAAACAAGGAGGATCTGCCACGCCTTCTACCACTCAGTGCTCCATCAGGATGTCAGCTGGTTTGATGTTAATGATGGAAGCAAACTTAGCATTCAACTGGCAGAGTGAGCGTGGTACATGAGAGATAGAAAAATAGTAGTGAGGGAAGGGAGTGAGACTGGATGAAAGGGAGAAGGATGGGGTGGAGGATAAATGGGGGGGGGGGGGGGAGAAATATGAGATGAAGGATTGTGTACAATGGTGGAGAGAGACTTGCAGTAGATAGAGAGAGAAGGGTAATGGGGTAAGGTGGAAGAAAGGATAGGAGTATTTTAGAGGTTGTTGATGGGACGATGAGAGGGAGTACAAAAATAAGGTAAATGATGATGATGCTGTTTTCAACTTGTCTAGTACCATCTGGGCATTTTCCATGTAGTGACATGGAGAGGATCCAGGATGGAATAGGAGATAAACTTGGTCTCTTCATAGGCTATATCACTGGTTTCTTGGGATGTTTTATCCTTGCTTTCTACTTTGGCTGGAAGATGGCATTGGTAATGTGTAGCACAATCCCTATCTTTGTCTTGATGTCTTTGTTCATAACCAAGGTACTGTAATACCCTCTTCTCTGTCAAATCATGAGTCATTGTGTTTTCCAAATCCTCTCCAGGGTGTGGCCTTCTTCAACATCAGGGAGCACAGTCTCTATGCCATAGCTGGAGCCTTGGCGGAGGAAGCTTTCTCCTCCATACGAACTGTAGCTGCCTTTGGAGGTGAGGATCATGAAGCAGAACGGTGGGTGAGTTTGTTATTGGTATGGTCTTTAGTGTGATGGTCTTTTGGCTGGATTTCTCAGGTACTATGCGCAGCTTAATAAGGTTAAAAAAATAGGTTATAAGAGACATTTTTTGACCAGCCTGACTTCAAGTCTATTCCTGCTGGTCACTTTCTTCACTTTTGCTCTTGGTTTCTGGTAAGCCACACCCACATTAAGTTATTGTTCAATGTTTCATATATAGATGTATCTTTAGGTATGGTTCGATCCTCATCATAAGATGTGAGATTAGTCCTGGGAAAGTGCTAATAGTTGAGTTGACCTCATGCCCTACAAGTTGCTTATTCTATTCTTTTTTCTTTCTTCCCTGCACATCATCTCTATAATTATGCCTATTACAGGTCTTCAGTACTCTTCTTACTGGTAGCTTCATTCTCCACCAAGCATTAAATGAGTTGCAAACATTTGGGCTAGCCTTGGGAGCAGCTTCTGTTGTATATGATATCATCAACAAGGTATGATCATAAAAAGAATTAATTCTGTCCTTTATCACACATACACACAACACGCACACATACGCACAACTCACAATAAACACCCACACCCACACATAACACCCACACACACACACACACACACACACACACACAGAAATCACCAATTAATTCTAGTTCAGAGGAAGGATATGTTCCTGAGAAGTTGCAAGGGAACATAATGTTTAGAGATGTCATCTTTAACTATCCTGCACGTCCAGGTGTGGAGGTATGCTGTGTATTATAGAGTTGCACTAAGTTATAGAGATTTATTTATGCCAGGGAACAGTTTGGAAGGCATTGGTTTTGCCACTTGCCAAGTATTTTTACTACTTGGAAG
This sequence comes from Cladorhizidae sp. MBARI D1340-BT2, assembly GCA_028752905.1. Classification (NCBI taxonomy): domain Eukaryota; kingdom Metazoa; phylum Porifera; class Demospongiae; order Poecilosclerida; family Cladorhizidae; species Cladorhizidae sp. MBARI D1340-BT2. The sequence goes on along the minus strand of JAQNBH010000017.1, from coordinate 2,172,563 downwards.
TAATTATTAACAGTTAGAAGGACATTTTTGCCATTCAGATTCTGTCACAGTAATTTCTTGGACTCAGAATTACACGAAACTACTAATGACTACATTCAAATGGTTAAAAATACCTTCCGAAATTGCAAATCTTTCTTCCAAATGGCAAAGATTGCCTTCTAAATGAATTATTTTCCAAATGATAAACAATTGTCTTTTGAATAGTATATATTTCGTTCATCTTGGCATGAATAAAATTCCATACATGTTGCCTATTGTATGATTTCTGTGACTTTGTGTTGGTGGATGTGCGAGATATATATATATATATATACTGTATTTGTAGGTGATAAAGGGACTCAACTTAGAGATCAAACCTGGACAGACAGTGGCACTGGTGGGGCCCAGTGGATGTGGCAAGAGCACTATCATTCAACTCCTTCAGAGATTGTATAATCAAGATGCTGGGCAGGTCAGAGAATATGTCACTCATTTATGTATTCAATGGCATAAATGGCATAAATGGCATAAATGAAGTGTTTGAACGTCATGTGGCATGTTCATATCTAGTGCTTGACATAATGAATGCAGTGGCAGGTACGAACTATGTTTGGTGAGGTACCTCATGAATATAGGCTCATGATCAAGAGTGTTGATGAGGTAGATGTTTGGAGGTGAAGTAAGAGAACTGGCAATAAAAATATGTATGCAATGATAGTTTTGCGAGGGAACATCAGAGTGTTGACCATGTACCTTGGAAGGTATCAGCTACTTTTTCTTTGCCTTACAAGAACCATGCTGGAAGCCTCTCCCGAGAAAAATACTTGAAATGCTCCATATTATTCCTACAACAGTAGAAAATTAGCAGACCCCACCTTCCAGATAACAATCATGATAAAATATTGGCACAATATAATTTGGCAGTACCTCCGTCAATCTGCCAAACTTTCTGGCCACACAGCAGGCTGCTAGCAAATGAAATCCTTGGCAGACACAGTGTAATCACTTTCTCAAAATCAACTTGTTGATTATCGAGAAAGTCATTGCGTCTATTATGTTAACTGAGAGTTTGTTGAGAGACAAATTCTGGCCACTCATTAAATACCTGCTAACAATAAAGTGGCCAATCGTGTAGGTGTTGTTCATTAGCACAATCATACTCATGTTTGTGGTCATACTCTTGTTTGCGGTCAATGTATTCATACTCTTGTTTGTAGTCAATAACAATATTAATCAACAACAATATGTTCCTGATGAGGCTGGAGCATCTAGTGGAAACATCGAGACAATTTCAAGTTTGACTATTGAGGAAGCTATTGTAACAATACGTCCTATCTAATGGACAATAGGCCATTCCTGCTTTGATACTGCTGATTTTGCTGCAGGCTCAATTCTTTATAAACTCTATGCAATCTGATGTTGAAAAGTCTTAATGTGAGGTGAGGTTTGTTGTGGCATATTATTCGGGGTGATCACATTTAAGAAAACATTACAGCACAACACAAATGCAGTCATCTCTGATCAGCTGTACAGCAATGATCTGTAGAGAGAAAATAAAGACAAATTGACAACAAAGAGTGGTAGTTAAGGTAGAGCTGACCACTTGCCAATCTCCCTCCTATTGTCACTTCTAAGCTTATGGAAGGAGTGAAATATGAGATAGACAGAATAGAGGGAGAAGCTATTGTCCTTAATTAATGCCTGCAGGCATCAAATCTAAATGTTGTAAGGTAAAGGGTGGTGAATTATACAAGTCATGAAGCCTATGTATGCACACGCTCGTCGTCATTACAGATCACCATTGATGATCATGAAGTGGCTGATCTCAACCTCAAGTGGCTCCGTAGGAACATTGGACTAGTGTCCCAGGAGCCTGTCCTCTTTAACACCACCATTGCTGAGAACATTCTCTATGGGAAAGAGGAGGCCACCATGAAGGAGATCCAGGAGGCAGCAAGGATGGCCAATGCACATGACTTCATCTGCAAACTCCCTAATGGCTACGACACGAATGTGGGGGAAAGTGGAGTGCAGCTGAGTGGTGGACAGAAGCAACGCATAGCCATAGCCAGAGCTCTTGTGAAGGATCCCAAGATCCTGCTGCTGGATGAAGCAACATCTGCCCTGGACAGTGTGAGTGAGAAGATGGTGCAGGATGCCCTGGACTTGGCCAGGAAAGGACGCACTACCATTATCATAGCTCACCGTCTCTCTACTATCCAGACAGCAGATGTGATAGTGTCCATTCATGGAGGAGTGGTGGTGGAGCAGGGCACGCACTTTGAACTCATGGATAATGGGGGGTTGTATTATGAACTCGTGACTGCACAGACCATTATGGAGGAGGAACCGGTGAATGAAGGTAATGCTGCATTGTTTGCATCATGTAATCTGGTTAGTTATGCCATTTCCAAGCATGCAATGTAACCCGTTTAGGGTCATGCAATATAACCTGTTTAGGGTCATGCGATATAACTCATTTATGGCTGGTTGATTTTAACATAGCTGTGAAAACCTTTTGGTCCAAAGTACCTGGAGGAGACTATCAATCATTCAAGAGTCAAGCTCGTGTGAAGAGTGCAGAAGACTTATCAGTTGCCTTACCACATTCTAGTGAAGCCACTTTTCATGGTGTAAACAATGCTCCAAGTTACAGGGTAAGGCTCTAGAGATTGGATGATGTCTATAACAAGCCGTGCACTATATGAAAATTCTTATGGTATATTTTTTTAGGAGATTGTGGAGAAAAACTGTCAGTCTGCATTGCCTTGTTTTTCTAATAGAAAGAACAAGGTGCTCCAGGATGACCTCGAGTTTCCAGACATTTCTTTCAAGAAACTACTTAACTTTAACAAACCAGACTGGCGTATTCTGTTGGTAGGGGTGGCTGCATCTGCAATCATTGGCACAATATTCCCCATTTTGGCTCCTATATTTAGTGAGCTGTTGAGGGTGAGTGAGGGAGAGAATTTGAAATTGGCAAATGCTTGTGATCAAATAATATAGGGAGAAACTCTATGGGAGGAGTGATGCCTTAAGTGTTTGTTAATTCTCCCCTCCCCCAGATATTTACACTCAATGATGCAGATCAGATAACTAGAGAGGTCACTTATGTGTGTGCTGGATTTATAGTATTGGCCACATTTGCTGGAATCTTCAGTTTTACTGGAGTGAGTTGCATTATTGGTCACTTTGTTCCAATGAACAAGAGGGCATATGATTTTTATTGCTCTTTAGCGTTTTTTCCTGGGTATTGCTGGTGAGAGGCTAACAGAGAGGTTACGCTATGAAACCTTCAAGGCTATCCTCAGACAAGACATCGGCTGGTTTGACTTTGAGACTAATTCTACTTCCGCCCTATCCACCGCACTGGAATCTGATGCTGCATATATACAAAGAGTAAGTATAGGATAATTTACTTGTTTGATTCTTTCCAAACTGTAAGTAGCTATTGCCTATGTCCAAATACAGTAGGGGCAGTATCAATTTGAATGCTTTAGCTGTAACTCGGTAATTACCCCAAAAACTGAAGTACAAACAACAACTTAACACAATATAGTGTAAAACACCAAGTACTTGTTAGTGTACGTAAAATGAAGAAACAATTGCTAACCCCTTATCTATTTTATTGTGGAAATAAGCTTGCAGATGATTTAGAGAATAAAATGGAGTCGACTGGAACCTCATGCCACCTCTGCAGTCGCTATAGCAAGCTTCGACAGAGGTTTAGTTTGGTAGAGTTTCATGGGCCCAACACAAACTGTCCAAGTGTTGTAACCACATATATAATGAATGGTAGAGTGTGCACAAACAAGGATCTATTGTCAGTATGTGTTAAAATTTTGGTAGTGTAAATAGTATTTTTACCTACCTCGGGTTGAACTTTGTCCATAAATTACCTCACAATGCTTCATTCCACTTCATTTGAAATGCTTTAGGTTCTCTGCATAACCAGCATAGCAAGGTTAGTTAAGCAAGTCACGAATGTGGCTGACATACACTGCTACTGGCTCCATGTTTTCTAAGCCAGTTTTTTTGGCATTGATGGTGTGTGGTTCCAACAGCGAAAACAACAATATTTGGAAGGTACTGATCAACTGTCGATGTGCAAGTGGCATGACACATTTATTTAAATGGTTTATTTCGTATTTGATTCTCCTACACTATTACATCATCAGTTACTAGCAGCACCTTTGTCTCACTAAGGCTAGTACTTTTATAGCCACTTGTTCCAACCGCGAGAGCAGCATGAATCTTTCTTTCATGAATAACAAACATAGGAACGATAGGAAACAGGAGAAAAGGGTGTGGTGAAGTGGTGGGGACAGAAATCACCTACTGAAATGTTTTGTCATACGACATAATCGTGGCAGCTCTGAATCTGTTTATAGTCGAGTGTTTGAGTAAAACAGCAAAATCAAAATAATGACAGGATCTGGGAAGATTTTGATGGATACGAGAAATCTATCCACAGCTCATGCACCAGTTCATTAAGATCGTAAATGCATCATCTGGCACTGCTGCAAATTAATAACTTCCCTACAATTACGTTGGATCATATGGTCCTTTGATGCTCACTGTGGTTAACAGAAGGTTACAAACTTCATGTATGGTTCATATTACACTATATCATTATTGTATTCCTACACATGCTTAGCTCATCATTATCCATTTTATTACACATGCTCAGGTGCTCAGTGTGTTCGGTTGCTTAGTGTTCCTAGAGAGTTGTAGTTCTTCAGTACTTTGAATAGTGTGAGACTGCATATGCTGTTTTATGATTATGGACTATATGATAACTTGTCTCTGAGGAGAGAATGACAAATTCTCTTCTTTACAGTCGCCTAGTGATTCATTTCGGGGAAACAAACTTCCTACACACGTCTGGGTATCATAGGTAGGTAGACTAGAGTTGTTTCACTACAGATGGACAATTAAAAAAAAATCCTATATGGAAAGTCCAAAGCAATGTTCTGATCCCATGCAGAAGAACTCGCTTTTCTTCCTTTCCGTTGTCTTGCGCAGAAAATAGCAAGTTAATGGACTACATGGAATTAACTTTGTAGCGTTTGATATCCATCCACTTTCCAGTCGCTTGTAAAATATATTTCCTTTTTCCAAGTTAAAAGAATATTGACCATCAAAGCAACACAAAGAAGCCTCAAGAGTTGTAGTAGTGCACTTGTAAAAACTTGTTGTGTCAGACTGCAAGTACGTGTACTGTTGATTTTGGGTACAAGTACTCATTTTGTTTCTAATTGCAATTTAAGCCCACACCCACATATTTCTAGAAAGCTGTCTAGAGACCCCAAATATATATTGGACATACCTCTTCCACTACCAATTTTCCAATTAATTCAATACAATATCATTGCACTTTTTTTAAACCAACCATGGAGTCTGTGAATACACACCACGATGAAAGCCCTAATCAAAGAGAACTCTATCAGTTGCAAGTGAAAAAACAAACAATTTTTCTCTCGATACTTTTGACTCTTGTTGTATCCCACCTAAACACCAAGCTTCCATGTGCTAGGCATTGTATCCCACCTAAACACCAAGCTTCCATGTGCTGGGCATTGTATCCCACCTAAATGCCAAGCTTCCATGTGCTGGGCATTGTATCCCACCTAAACGCCAAGCTTCCATGTGCTGGGCATTGTATCCCACCTAAACACCAAGCTTCCATGTGCTGGGCATTGTATCCCACCTAAACACCAAGCTTCCATGTGCTGGGCATTGTATCCCACCTAAACACCAAGCTTCCATGTGCTGGGAATTGTATCCCACCTAAACACCAAGCTTCCATGATGAATATATACACTTCTTAGACATGCAAGGACTTTTGTATAAAATAATTAAGATCAGAGCAGATTAAATGACTCCTGGCATTACCTATTTAATACAGCTAAGGAACACATGGTTAAACTACTTTGGCTTGATCAAATAAAAATATTTCACCAGCTATGGGCATGAATGGAGGTTAGGTATGCTTCAAATTGCATGAATGCTTAGCAAAATATTCCAATACTATTGGAATGATGAGGTCTCTGTTGATTCGTGCTAATGGAACAATCATGATGCACAGAGAGGGAGTTTATCACACACAAGGTTACTAGGAAGCGGACTACCACAATGCTTCCGAGAATGAATTACAGCAACAGTTCAAGGGTCCCAATAATACACTAAATGATAAGAATTTATTATGTCTGCAGAAATGCTTAATCTCCTGCTATGTTTTAAGTGCTCATTTTCTTGTTGACTGGCGCTAAAAGCACGCTGAACAACCAGCTTTTATGCTACTTAGCTGAATTACCCTGACAATGTATCTCTCTCTCACCTTGCCAATTATATGCATGAGCACATGCCATCTATGTGGATGATTGTAGGCTTTTTCGCTTTGCTTCTTCCAAAACCGACTACTTGTAGGTGTTGCTTGCTAACCTAAGCTTTCATCTCGTGCACTTAAACAACTAGAACACTCCAAAAGATAGTCTGTTTCAAAAACCAATTAACTTTGCAAGTTTACTACAGTCAGTCTAGATGGGATATTACTTTGTGAATGGCAATACAGCACTTTGTGTATAGTTGGCAAGCGAAGCGATCCCTCAGTATGAAGTTGGATGGAAACTTGGTATTGCTGCATAGTGCATATCTATCTATGTATGAATGTATGTTTGTATTCGGCGTATGTTCACCCGTAAATAGGTTTACCAGCCTTAGATAATGGGATTTGTCTATCTTAGTGAAGAGAAAAACTCCAGCAGATTCGAAGCTTGAGGAAAGAATTGACTGTCAGGCTAGTGATAACGGGCTCTATGGGTTAGCTAACAGGAAAGGATGCTGGAGTTTCATTCTGTATAGCTATTCATTCATGAGCAAGCGCTAGCTGTGGACGTGTGATAAGGTTTGCTTACTGGAAATGATCATCTCAGTGAAGCTAGAGAATATCTAAGCATGTAGCTACAGATCAAAATACTGTATCAGAGCTTCAGCTATGCTAGGGTTAGGATAATGATAGAGCAGAAAACAATGATAGGATTTCAAGTTGTATCCAGTAGGGTATCATATGCTAAAATAATTATTGGGTTTTTTTGGTTTGGGTTTTTCCTTTCTCCATCGCACCTTCCCTCACCACTCAATGATTTTGCATATTTGACTAGTACACATACTAGATAGCATAATTATGTAGCAACTCTTTTAAGACTATTTATTTTGGATCATTCTACTTCTCCCTCTCTTTCCCTATTTAATTCAATTCTTTACCTCCTTTATTTCACATCTTTTTCATCTCCATTCATTCTTCCTATCTCCCTGGCAGGTGACTGGCATCAGGCTTGGGATATTTCTGGAGATAGTGTTTGGTGTCATCTCTGCCATTGTTGTATCCTTTACTGCTAGCTGGGAACTAACTGTGTTGCTTATGATGGTATTCCCTCTACTAAGTATTTTTACCTTCCTCTGGATCCATCTCTCTGCTAAGCAAACACAACAGAATAAGGCTAATTTAGAGGGCAGTGTGTCTTTAATGTTGGAGTCTGTGATCAACATACGCACAGTGGTGGGTCTAGGAGCAGAGGACAGGTTCTACAACAATTATACCAGCCTTCTCATGGGGCCTTTCAAGTATGTATATTTTATGTGTGTTAAAATAGGAACATTGAGTGAGATGTGTGACTGGTGGGATGGTGATTGATATGAGTATGTGGATTTCAAGGAAATAAAGGAGGGTTTAGTGAGTGGTAAGGATGATGTGAGTACAATGTGTTGTGTTGAAATCTTCTTTCTTATGGCTAGGAGCAACATTAAAAGTGTGTTTCTGCAAGGTATTGCCTTGGGCCTTTCCCGGTCCAATGTCTTCTTCGTCTATTCCATTGCTTTCAGCTATGGAGCTTTTCTAGTAGTTGAAGGCAGAGTTGCTTTTCATCATATATTTCGGTAAGTTTGAAGGAGATTTTCTATCTTTTATTCTTCCCATCTTTCCCACCTGCACCTATTTTCCATCCCTCTGTGGTGTGCTAAATGTGCTTGTAGAGTGCTCACAGCAGTAGTGTTCACTGCCATAGCCTTGGGTAATGCCAGTTCAGATATTCCTAGTGCCACCAAATCCAAGCTTGCAGTTTCCAGGATCATGTCTATATTGCAGAGGAAGCCTCTCATTGATGTGTCCAGCAATAAGGGATTGAAGTTGGTATGTTCATAAATAAAATGTGGTAGTGGCAGAGACACATATACTGTACAACATTTTGTGAAGATGGAGATGGGGTGACTGTGATACGTGATGCAGAGAGAAAGCCCCCAAACAATTTTCTGTTCTCAAACACTTCTTATTGATGAAAATAGTGGAACATGCTGAGGGGAAAATAATTGCACTGGAGGTTATTCTGAAAAAACACAAAAAACAACAGTGTATTCCAATAATTGGGCACAATATGTTATGCTCATAGAGCAAGACCAAAAGATTAATTTTGCGCACTATTGAAATAGTCTTGGAACTATTAGGACCTCTCATTTTTGGAATACATGTGTGATAAAACTTGGTTGTTAAGCAGTCCCCACTGATAAGCAGCTATCCTGCCATTAGGTGTTGATCCCTTTCTTTGGCACCTGCAAAATTTTACTTCCAGTAATCGATGTGTGCATTCAGACCATGTACATTAGATGGTTATGCATGCGTCAAACAAAGGGTGTCACAGTGAGTGCAATTACTGATACTACTTGGAAGAACACTTTGATAGAAAGAAGCCTTTCTTCAGGTTACTCCTGTGAAAGCTCGACAAAATTATCTTGGTAATTGGGCAATGATGATCACAATTCTTACAGCATGCCTGTCTGTAAGGATTGCCTTCTTGATTGGGGCATGAAATCTTTCTGATCAGACAGTTTTATATGTTATGCCTACCTGCAAAACTCTGCAGTCTGGCCTACCACAGCTGGGAGAGGGTATCACTAGCTTCAGCAGCTTCATTCATTATTAACAAAGTGCAGCAAAATATTTAGTTTCAATCTAATATTTTACAAACTCCTCTTTGTGCTATAGGAGGAGATGCTTAACAACCAAGTTTTTATTCACTTATATACTTGATAGAGTGGTGTTTAATGGTTCAGGTCTGTACATATATTTACAACCATCTATTAATAAACTGTTCACAATATGATGCACGAGAAATATATTGCATAATTGTGAACTGGAAACATACGGACTGCATAGCTCACACAATGGAATGGATATGAAATGCAAGAGTGGGATTTGATTCAATTCTTGCATCCATTCCACTGCATTAGACCTATCGAAATGCTAGACTTTAGCATGTGATAAACTGCACCATCAGCTGTTTCAGTTTATTTATGGATGAGAAGAAACTCATTGGAGCCTTGAGGAGCTTCTCCTGCTTGTGGGGAGGTATTTGCTAATCACATAGAAATCAGGATGAAGGAGAATACCTAGAGGCAAGTATTAATTTTATAGGTAGGTAGTAGTTTGCTAGCTGATATAGCTAGCTAGTAATTCTGAGGCTTGATATAACTAGAGTTGTTTTGGTAACTTGAGTATGTAGAGGTATGGTATTAGCTAATAGCAATGTACATTGTCAGCTAGTAGAGATGACTTTCTAGCAGCTGATATATGTTTATCATGAACCAACGGATCCAACATGAAGGTAATTGGATGGATCGACTTCTGTCATATTGTGAACCTAATGATAGCTAAGCATCCTGCCATTTACAGGAGCATAAGCAGAAGTTTCAAAAGGGGGATTATAAGCTAGGCAATTGTGACCATAAGCACACATAGTGTGTCATCAAGGGAATTCTGGGGCGTGTTCCCCCAGAAAATTTTGAGATCTTAGTAGCTTTGAGATGTATGATGTTTTTCAGTTAAACTCTTCATCTACAATATCCACATTAGGTATTCAGCATGGAATGCTATGCCTGCTTGAATGTCACTCACTGAGGAAGTGTTCTTGAATTTACTTGGCAAGAGATTTGAAGTCTGGCTGCTTGCTTAGCATGCTCAGTAAATCTCAGAGAGATGTCATTAATAAGTTGATCAAGAAAAGGGATGGCAATGGCTTGTTTGAAGTAATCCTCCACTGAACTGGCTTGTGGATTGGAACAGTGTTGCTGATGCTGGCATATTCGTGGCATTGAAATAGATAATATGCTTAATTGTTCAGCTATTCTAGAGCAATTGATTTGGAATAGTTGTCAATATCTTGTCTCTCCCTTCTCAAATCAGAACAATAATATTCGCTAATATACACCAGAAACAATATCTTGAGTTTTCCCTTGAAGTCTGACAAAAGAGACAAAAGATGCTTTTAATTACAGGAGGGAATGGTAAAGTGTTAAATAAACTCAAGTGATTCAAGGGCTTTCATGTGTGTCGATGCTTTTTTATTATCTTCTGCAATCCAACCACTTTCAAATAGTGGGAAAGTACTACCTCCATTGAGGATCACCTTGTAAGAAAGGTTGGAAAGGGATGATAGAAACAAAACCTTCCCCACCCATCAATATTCTAAACCATCCAAACACCCTTCAAAAGAGAAGCTCTATTTGTCCCACTGTGAGAGGTCTTCTTAATAATGGCTTTGACGAGACCTTCTCTTTTGGCAGATTAATTGTATAAAACTTTTGATTCCAGCAATATAATTCCTCTGATGGGAGGAACACCACAAGAACAAGGTTCATAGAATGACCAGCACAATGAGTGGAAATGGCTTTGGACTCTCTATCTCTTGGCACCATCTTTATGTCCACTGATTGTTGATGCACCACTCACCTCGCAATTGACTTCATGACAAACCAAACCTCTCGATAGACTCTATAATAGCATTGGCAATATCACCAGCCCTGACTTAATAAATGTCAAAGTCTTCTCTATGCCACAATTTTCATCTATGTACCGGATATACATGGGCAAATGTTCAATATTATGACTAGAAACTTTGTCAGCAAGAATGTTACTTCCTTTACGTACCTTGAAAATGATTTTTGCACGAATAAAATTAAACTCATCCTGTGTAGAAGGAGACAAACACATTGCATTTTTGGCCAGGGGATGGTGGAGATGATCAAACAAGATTTTGTCGGTCTCTAGAAAATATTTTTAATAAAGCTAAAAGCTAAAAAGTTTCCAGGATTCTTACCAGACTCAGAAGTAACATCTCATTTTCCCCCATTGAGTGCAATACAATCTGCCTGAGAATATACCTGTTTGAGTTGACGGGAGCCATCTGAGATCACATCAATTCGTGATTCTGGATTTTTAATAGTGGACTTCAAAATGTCTGCGTACTAAAGGCTCTTGCAGTGATACTGAAACTGAGAATAGTTCCTCAATGAATTACTAATTTTAACCTAATTTACCATTGACAATATCCTTCCTCTTCTGGCTTGGAAGAAGAGCATATCCACAAATATAGTATCTAGCTGTATAGTAACCAAGGATATATTTCAAGCCAAGCCAAGTTAAACCTTCGGTTAAAACCATGTGAAAAACTGGCTGTTATTAGGTGGTTTTATATGGTGTTTCAATATGTATATATATACTTGTCACCATTAGAAAGTTTACTTACTCAACCACAGATTTCATCAATATACATACGTAGTTGGTATTATGAGGCTACTTGCTATTATACTGTAGCACATTCTCCTTCTCCAGTATCATGGCCAGAATTATGCATTTCTCTGTCACTACCCTGAGAATGACAACTAGATAGTTCAGCAGCAGATTGAGGTACTGATTCAGAAGGGGAGTCACCATCTAACAATGACATGAACAGCTATACCATCTGAACTAACTTCTTCAGTAAACTTACCATTCTCACTGGCTATTGAGAGAGAAAAGATCTAATGACCTTTGAGCTTCTTTGTCTCTTCATTTTTAACAAAGTCATGCAACTGAACAAGGTCAAACTAGCTCAGTGCTCATTATAGCCAACCTGACTACAGTTGTATGGCACCACTCCACACTTATGCAGATCTAAGCCACTCCAGTCCGAAGTGAGATAATTAGTTAAACCGGTAACTCTGATAGTCAGGTCCAACTCTGTATCTCACTCTATAGTCAGATCCAACTCTGTATCTCACTCTATAGTCAGGTCCAACTCTGTATCTCACTCTATAGTCAGGTCCAACTCTGTATCTCACTCTATAGTCAGGTCCAACTCTGTATCTCACTCTATAGTCAGGTCCAACTCTGTATCTCACTCTATAGTCAGGTCCAACTCTGTATCTCACTCTATAGTCAGGTCCAACTCTGTATCTCACTCTATAGTCAGGTCCAACTCTGTATCTCACTCTATAGTCAGGTCCAACTCTGTATCTCACTCTATAGTCAGGTCCAACTCTGTATCTCACTCTATAGTCAGGTCCAACTCTGTATCTCACTCTATAGTCAGGTCCAACTCTGTATCTCACTCTATAGTCAGGTCCAACTCTGTATCTCACTCTATAGTCAGGTCCAACTCTGTATCTCACTCTATAGTCAGGTCCAACTCTGCATCTCACTCTATAGTCAGGTCCAACTCTGCATCTCACTCTATAGTCAGGTCCAACTCTGCATCTCACTCTATAGTCAGGTCCAACTCTGTATCTCACTCTATAGTCAGGTCCAACTCTGTATCTCACTCTATAGTCAGGTCCAACTCTGTATCTCACTCTATAGTCGGGCCCAACTCTGTATCTCACTCTATAGTCAGGTCCAACTCTGTATCTCACTCTATAGTCAGGTCCAACTCTGTATCTCACTCTATAGTCAGGTCCAACTCTGTATCTCACTCTATAGTCAGGTCCAACTCTGTATCTCACTCTATAGTCAGGTCCAACTCTGTATCTCACTCTATAGTCAGGTCCAACTCTGTATCTCACTCTATAGTCAGGTCCAACTCTGTATCTCACTCTATAGTCAGGTCCAACTCTGTATCTCACTCTATAGTCAGGTCCAACTCTGTATCTCACTCTATAGTCAGGTCCAACTCTGTATCTCACTCTATAGTCAGGTCCAACTCTGTATCTCACTCTATAGTCAGGTCCAACTCTGTATCTCACTCTATAGTCAGGTCCAACTCTGTATCTCACTCTATAGTCAGGTCCAACTCTGTATCTCACTCTATAGTCAGGTCCAACTCTGTATCTCACTCTATAGTCAGGTCCAACTCTGTATCTCACTCTATAGTCAGGTCCAACTCTGTATCTCACTCTATAGTCAGGTCCAACTCTGTATCTCACTCTATAGTCAGGTCCAACTCTGTATCTCACTCTATAGTCAGGTCCAACTCTGTATCTCACTCTATAGTCAGGTCCAACTCTGTATCTCACTCTATAGTCAGGTCCAACTCTGTATCTCACTCTATAGTCAGGTCCAACTCTGTATCTCACTCTATAGTCAGGTCCAACTCTGTATCTCACTCTATAGTCAGGTCCAACTCTGTATCTCACTCTATAGTCAGGTCCAACTCTGTATCTCACTCTATAGTCAGGTCCAACTCTGTATCTCACTCTATAGTCAGGTCCAACTCTGCATCTCACTCTATAGTCAGGTCCAACTCTGTATCTCACTCTATAGTCAGGTCCAACTCTGTATCTCACTCTATAGTCAGGTCCAACTCTGTATCTCACTCTATAGTCAGGTCCAACTCTGTATCTCACTCTATAGTCAGGTCCAACTCTGTATCTCACTCTATAGTCAGGTCCAACTCTGTATCTCACTCTATAGTCAGGTCCAACTCTGTATCTCACTCTATAGTCAGGTCCAACTCTGTACTCACTCCTATAGTCAGGTCCAACTCTGAATCTCACCTCCTATAGTCAGGTCCAACTCTGTATCTCACTCTATTAGTCAAGGTCCCAACTCTGTATCTCACTCTATAGTCAGGTCCAACTCTGCATCTCACTCTATAGTCAGGTCCAACTCTGTATCTCACTCTATAGTCAGGTCCAACTCTGTATCTCACTCTATAGTCAGGTCCAACTCTGCATCTCACTCTATAGTCAGGTCCAACTCTGTATCTCACTCTATAGTCAGGTCCAACTCTGTATCTCACTCTATTAGTCAGGTCCAACTCTGTATCTCACTCTATAGTCAGGTCCAACTCTGTATCTCACTCTATAGTCAGGTCCAACTCTGTATCTCACTCTATAGTCAGGTCCAACTCTGTATCTCACTCTATAGTCAGGTCCAACTCTGTATCTCACTCTATAGTCAGGTCCAACTCTGTATCTCACTCTATAGTCAGGTCAACTCTGTATCTCACTCTATAGTCAGGTCCAGCTCTGTATCTCACTCTATAGTCAGGTCCAACTCTGTATCTCACTCTATAGTCAGGTCCAACTCTGTATCTCACTCTATAGTCAGGTCCAACTCTGTATCTCACTCTATAGTCAGGTCCAACTCTGTATCTCACTCTATAGTCAGGTCCAACTCTGTATCTCACTCTATAGTCAGGTCCAACTCTGTATCTCACTCTATAGTCAGGTCCAACTCTGTATCTCACTCTATAGTCAGGTCCAACTCTGTATCTCACTCTATAGTCAGGTCCAACTCTGTATCTCACTCTATAGTCAGGTCCAACTCTGTATCTCACTCTATAGTCAGGTCCAACTCTGTATCTCACTCTATAGTCAGGTCCAACTCTGTATCTCACTCTATAGTCAGGTCCAACTCTGTATCTCACTCTATAGTCAGGTCCAACTCTGTATCTCACTCTATAGTCAGGTCCAACTCTGTATCTCACTTTAAAGTCAGGTCCAACTCTGAATCTCACTCTTATAGTCAGGTCCAACTCTGCATCTCACTCTATAGTCAGGTCCAACTCTGTATCTCACTCTATAGTCAGGTCCAACTCTGTATCTCACTCTATAGTCAGGTCCAACTCTGTATCTCACTCTATAGTCAGGTCCCAACTCTGTATCTCACTCTATAGTCAGGTCCAACTCTGTATCTCACTCTATAGTCAGGTCCAACTCTGTATCTCACTCTATAGTCAGGTCCAACTCTGTATCTCACTCTATAGTCAGGTCCAACTCTGCATCTCACTCTATAGTCAGGTCCAACTCTGCATCTCACTCTATAGTCAGGTCCAACTCTGTATCTCACTCTATAGTCAGTCCAACTTCTGCATCTCACTCTATAGTCAGGTCCAACTCTGTATCTCACTCTATAGTCAGGTCCAACTCTGCATCTCACTCTATAGTCAGGTCCAACTCTGTACCTCACTCTATAGTCAGGTCCAACTCTGTATCTCACTCTATAGTCAGGTCCAACTCTGTATCTCACTCTATAGTCAGGTCCAACTCTGTATCTCACTCTATAGTCAGGTCCAACTCTGTATCTCACTCTATAGTCAGGTCCAACCTCTGTATCTCACTCTATAGTCAGGTCCAACTCTGTATCTCACTCTATAGTCAGGTCCAACTCTGTATCTCACTCTATAGTCAGGTCCAACTCTGTATCTCACTCTATAGTCAGGTCCAAACTCTGCATCTCACTCTATAGTCAGGTCCAACTCTGTATCTCACTCTATAGTCAGGTCCAACTCTGTATCTCACTCTATAGTCAGGTCCAACTCTGCATCTCACTCTATAGTCAGGTCCAACTCTGTATCTCACTCTATAGTCAGGTCCAACTCTGTATCTCACTCTATAGTCAGGTCCAACTCTGTATCTCACTCTATAGTCAGGTCCAACTCTGTATCTCACTCTATAGTCAGGTCCAACTCTGTATCTCACTCTATAGTCAGGTCCAACTCTGTAATCTCACTCTATAGTCAGGTCCAACTCTGTATCTCACTCTATAGTCAGGTCCAACTCTGTATCTCACTCTATAGTCAGGTCCAACTCTGTATCTCACTCTATAGTCAGGTCCAACTCTGTATCTCACTCTATAGTCAGGTCCAACTCTGCATCTCACTCTATAGTCAGGTCCAACTCTGTATCTCACTCTATAGTCAGGTCCAACTCTGTATCTCACTCTATAGTCAGGTCCAACTCTGTATCTCACTCTATAGTCAGGTCCAACTCTGTATCTCACTCTATAGTCAGGTCCAACTCTGTACCTCACTCTATAGTCAGGTCCAACTCTGCATCTCACTCTATAGTCAGGTCCAACTCTGTATCTCACTCTATAGTCAGGTCCAACTCTGTATCTCACTCTATAGTCAGGTCCAACTCTGTATCTCACTCTATAGTCAGGTCCAACTCTGTATCTCACTCTATAGTCAGGTCCAACTCTGTATCTCACTCTATAGTCAGGTCCAACTCTGTATCTCACTCTATAGTCAGGTCCAACTCTGTATCTCACTCTATAGTCAGGTCCAACTCTGTATCTCACTCTATAGTCAGGTCCAACTCTGTATCTCACTCTATAGTCAGGTCCAACTCTGTACTCACTCTATAGTCAGGGTCCAACTCTGTATCTCACTCTATAGTCAGGTCCAACTCTGCATCTCACTCTATAGTCAGGTCCAACTCTGTATCTCACTCTATAGTCAGGTCCAACTCTGTATCTCACTCTATAGTCAGGTCCAACTCTGTATCTCACTCTATAGTCAGGTCCAACTCTGTATCTCACTCTATAGTCAGGTCCAACTCTGTATCTCACTCTATAGTCAGGTCCAACTCTGTATCTCACTCTATAGTCAGGTCCAACTCTGTATCTCACTCTATAGTCAGGTCCAACTCTGTATCTCACTCTATAGTCAGGTCCAACTCTGTATCTCACTCTATAGTCCAGGTCCAACTCTGTATCTCACTCTATAGTCAGGTCCAACTCTGTATCTCACTCTATAGTCAGGTCCAACTCTGTATCCTCCACTCTATAGTCAGGTCCAACTCTGTATCTCACTCTATAGTCAGGTCCAACTCTGTATCCTCACTCTATAGTCAGGTCCAACTCTGCATCTCACTCTATAGTCAGGTCCAACTCTGTATCTCACTCTATAGTCAGGTCCAACTCTGCATCTCACTCTATAGTCAGGTCCAACTCTGTATCTCACTCTATAGTCAGGTCCAACTCTGTACCTCACTCTATAGTCAGGTCCAACTCTGTATCTCACTCTATAGTCAGGTCCAACTCTGTATCTCACTCTATAGTCAGGTCCAACTCTGTATCTCACTCTATAGTCAGGTCCAAACTCTGTATCCTCACTCTATTGTCAGGTCCAACTCTGTATCTCACTCTATAGTCAGGTCCAACTCTAGCATCTCACTCTATAGTCAGGTCCAACTCTGTATCTCACTCTATAGTCAGGTCCAACTCTGTATCTCACTCTATAGTCAGGTCCAACTCTGTATCTCACTCTATAGTCAGGTCCAACTCTGTATCTCACTCTATAGTCAGGTCCAACTCTGTATCTCACTCTATAGTCAGGTCCAACTCTGTATCTCACTCTATAGTCAGGTCCAACTCTGCATCTCACTCTATAGTCAGGTCCAACTCTGTATCTCACTCTATAGTCAGGTCCAACTCTGTATCTCACTCTATAGTCAGGTCCAACTCTGTATCTCACTCTATAGTCGAGGTCCAACTCTGTATCTCACTCTATAGTCAGGTCCAACTCTGTATCATCACTCTATAGTCAGGTCCAACTCTGTATCTCACTCTATAGTCAGGTCCAACTCTGTATCTCACTCTATAGTTAGGTCCAACTCTGTATCTCACTCTATAGTCAGGTCCAACTCTGTATCTCACTCTATAGGTCAGGTCCAACTCTGTATCTCACTCTATAGTCAGGTCCAACTCTGTATCTCACTCTATAGTCAGGTCCAACTCTGTATCTCACTCTATAGTCAGGTCCAACTCTGTATCTCACTCTTATAGTCAGGTCCAACTCTGTATCTCACTCTATAGTCAGGTCCACACTCTGTATCTCACTCTATAGTCAGGTCCAACTCTGTATCTCACTCTATAGTCAGGTCCAACTCTGCATCTCACTCTATAGTCAGGTCCAAACTCTGTATCTCACTCTATAGTCAGGTCCAACTCTGTATCTCACTCTATAGTCAGGTCCAACTCTGTATCTCACTCTATAGTCAGGTCCAACTCTGTATCTCACTCTATAGTCAGGTCCAACTCTGTATCTCACTCTATAGTCAGGTCCAACTCTGCATCTCACTCTATAGTCAGGTCCAACTCTGCATCTCACTCTATAGTCAGGTCCAACTCTGTATCTCACTCTATAGTCAGGTCCAACTCTGCATCTCACTCTATAGTCAGGTCAAACTCTGTATCTCACTCTATAGTCAGGTCCAACTCTGTATCTCACTCTATAGTCAGGTCCAACTCTGTATCCTCACTCTATAGTCAGGTCCAACTCTGTATCTCACTCTATAGTCAGGTCCAACTCTGTATCTCACTCTATAGTCAAGGTCCCAACTCTGTATCTCACTCTATAGTCAGGTCCAACTCTGTATCTCACTCTATAGTCAGGTCCAACTCTGCATCTCACTCTATAGTCAGGTCCAACTCTGTATCTCACTCTATAGTCAGGTCCAAACTCTGTATCTCACTCTATAGTCAGTCCAACTCTGCATCTCACTCTATAGTCAGGTCCAACTCTGTATCTCACTCTATAGTCAGGTCCAACTCTGTATCTCACTCTATAGTCAAGGTCCAACTCTGTATCTCACTCTATAGTCAGGTCCAACTCTGTATCTCACTCTATAGTCAGGTCCAACTCTGTATCTCACTCTATAGTCAGGTCCAACTCTGTATCTCACTCTATAGTCAGGTCCAACTCTGTATCTCACTCTATAGTCAGGTCCAACTCTGCATCTCACTCTATAGTCAGGTCCAACTCTGTATCTCACTCTATAGTCAGGTCCAACTCTGTATCTCACTCTATAGTCAGGGTCCAACTCTGCATCTCACTCTATAGTCAGGTCCAACTCTGTATCTCACTCTATAGTCAGGTCCAACTCTGCATCTCACTCTATAGTCAGGTCCAACTCTGCATCTCACTCTATAGTCAGGTCCAACTCTGTATCTCACTCTATAGTCAGGTCCAACTCTGTATCTCACTCTATAGTCAGGTCCAACTCTGTATCTCACTCTATAGTCAGGTCCAACTCTGTATCTCACTCTATAGTCAGGTCCAACTCTGTATCTCACTCTATAGTCAGGTCCAACTCTGTATCTCACTCTATAGTCAGGTCCAACTCTGCATCTCACTCTATAGTCAGGTCCAACTCTGTATCTCACTCTATAGTCAGGTCCAACTCTGTATCTCACTCTATAGTCAGGTCCAACTCTGTATCTCACTCTATAGTCAGGTCCAACTCTGCATCTCACTCTATAGTCAGGTCCAACTCTGTATCTCACTCTATAGTCAGGTCCAACTCTGTATCTCACTCTATAGTCAGGTCCAACTCTGTATCTCACTCTATAGGTCAGGTCCAACTCTGTATCTCACTCTATAGTCAGGGTCCAACTCTGTATCTCACTCTATAGTCAGGTCCAACTCTGTATCTCACTCTATAGTCAGGTCCAACTCTGTATCTCACTCTATAGTCAGGTCCAACTCTGCATCTCACTCTATAGTCAGGTCCAACTCCTGTATCTCACTCTATAGTCAGGTCCAACTCTGCATCTCACTCTATAGTCAGGTCCAACTCTGTATCTCACTCTATAGTCAGGTCCAACTCTGACATCTCACTCTATAGTCAGGTCCAACTCTGTATCTCACTCTATAGTCAGGTCCAAAACTCTGCATCTCACTCTATAGTCAGGTCCAACTCTGTATCTCACTCTATAGTCAGGTCCAACTCTGTATACTCACTCTATAGTCAGGTCCAACTCTGTATCTCACTCTATAGTCAGGTCCAACTCTGTATCTCACTCTATAGTCAGGTCCAACTCTGTATCTCACTCTATAGTCAGGTCCAACTCTGTATCTCACTCTATAGTCAGGTCCAACTCTGTATACTCACTCTATAGTCAGGTCCAACTCTGTATCTCACTCTATAGTCAGGTCCAACTCTGTATCTCACTCTATAGTCAGGTCCAACTCTGTATCTCACTCTATAGTCAGGTCCAACTCTGCATCTCACTCTATAGTCAGGTCCAACTCTGTATCTCACTCTATAGTCAGGTCCAACTCTGTATCTCACTCTATAGTCAGGTCCAACTCTGTATCTCACTCTATAGTCAGGTCCAACTCTGCATCTCACTCTATAGTCAGGTCACAACTCTGTATCTCACTCTATAGTCAGGTCCAACTCTGTATCTCACTCTATAGTCAGGTCCAACTCTGTATCTCACTCTATAGTCAGGCCCAACTCTGTATCTCACTCTATAGTCAGTCCAACTCTGTATCTCACTCTATAGTCAGGTCCAACTCTGTATCTCACTCTATAGTCAGGTCCCAACTCTGTATCTCACTCTATAGTCAGGTCCAACTCTGTATCTCACTCTATACGTCAGGTCCAACTCTGTATCTCACTCTATAGTCAGGTCCAACTCTGTATCTCACTCTATAGTCAGGTCTCAACTCTGTATCTCACTCTATAGTCAGGTCCAACTCTGTATCTCACTCTAGTAGTCAGGTCCAACTCTGTATCTCACTCTATAGTCAGGTCCAACTCTGTATCTCACTCTATAGTCAGGGTCCAACTCTGTATCTCACTCTATAGTACAGGTCCAACTCTGTATCTCACTCTATAGTCAGGTCCAACTCTGTATCTCACTCTATAGTCAGGTCCAACTCTGTACCTCACTCTATAGTCAGGTCCAACTCTGTATCTCACTCTATAGTCAGGTCCAACTCTGTATCTCACTCTATAGTCAGGTCCAACTCTGTATCTCACTCTATAGTCAGGTCCAACTCTGTATCTCACTCTATAGTCAGGTCCAACTCTGTATCTCACTCTATAGTCAGGTCCAACTCTGTATCTCACTCTATAGTCAGGTCCAACTCTGTATCTCACTCTATAGTCAGGTCCAACTCTGTATCTCACTCTATAGTCAGGTCCAACTCTGTATCTCACTCTATAGTCAGGTCCAACTCTGTATCTCACTCTATAGTCAGGTCCAACTCTGTATCTCACTCTATATGCCGGGTGAGAGTAGACACCTGGGTGTGAGGGAGTAGACATTTCAGGTTTTGGTTCTGAGTTGGTGGGTGTCTACTGCCACTTGTGGGTGTGTAGTGTCAACCTCCCTCTGACGTGTTTCCCCTCTAACAGCTTACGCTGTCAGGGCTTTCTCTGACACTACCACACTTCGCTATATAGAGAGTACTACCACACTTCCCAATATAGAGAGTGCTACCACACTTCCCTATATATAGAGTGCTACCACACTTCCCAATATATAGAGTGCTACCACACTTCCCTATATAGAGAGTGCTACCACACTTCCCTATA
The DNA here is from genome assembly GCA_028752905.1 of Cladorhizidae sp. MBARI D1340-BT2. Classification (NCBI taxonomy): domain Eukaryota; kingdom Metazoa; phylum Porifera; class Demospongiae; order Poecilosclerida; family Cladorhizidae; species Cladorhizidae sp. MBARI D1340-BT2. The sequence goes on along the minus strand of JAQNBH010000017.1, from coordinate 2,151,221 downwards.
TATAGAGTGCTACCACACTTCCCTATATATAGAGTGCTACCACACTTCCCTATATATAGAGTGCTACCACACTTCCCTATATAGAGAGTGCTGCCACACTTCCCTATATAGAGAGTACTACCACACTTCCCTATATATAGAGTGCTACCACACTTCCCTATATATAGAGTGCTACCACACTTCCCAATATAGAGAGTGCTACCACACTTCCCTATATATAGAGTGCTACCACACTTCCCAATATATAGAGTGCTAGTACACTTCCCTATATAGAGAGTACTACCACACTTCCCAATATAGAGAGTGCTACCACACTTCCCTATATATAGAGTGCTACCACACTTCCCAATATATAGAGTGCTAGTACACTTCCCAATATAGAGAGTGCTACCACACTTCCCTATATATAGAGTGCTAGTACACTTCCCTATATAGAGAGTGCTACCACACTTCCCTATATATAGAGTGCTACCACACTTCCCTATATATAGAGTGCTAGTACACTTCCCAATATAGAGAGTGCTACCACACTTCCCAATATAGAGTGCTACCACACTTCCCTATATAGAGAGTACTACCACACTTCCCAATATAGAGAGTGCTACCACACTTCCCAATATAGAGAGTGCTACCACACTTCCCTATATATAGAGTGCTACCACACTTCCCTATATATAGAGTGCTAGTACACTTCCCAATATAGAGAGTGCTACCACACTTCCCAATATAGAGAGTGCTACCACACTTCCCTATATATAGAGTGCTACCACACTTCCCAATATATAGAGTGCTACCACACTTCCCTATATAGAGAGTGCTACCACACTTCCCTATATATAGAGTGCTACCACACTTCCCTATATATAGAGTGCTACCACACTTCCCTATATATAGAGTGCTAGTACACTTCCCTATATAGAGAGTACTACCACACTTCCCAATATAGAGAGTGCTACCACACTTCCCAATATAGAGAGTGCTACCACACTTCCCTATATAGAGAGTGCTGCCACACTTCCCTATATATAGAGTGCTACCACACTTCCCAATATATAGAGTGCTAGTACACTTCCCAATATAGAGAGTGCTACCACACTTCCCTATATATAGAGTGCTAGTACACTTCCCTATATAGAGAGTGCTACCACACTTCCCTATATATAGAGTGCTACCACACTTCCCTATATATAGAGTGCTAGTACACTTCCCAATATAGAGAGTGCTACCACACTTCCCAATATAGAGTGCTACCACACTTCCCTATATAGAGAGTACTACCACACTTCCCAATATAGAGTGCTACCACACTTCCCAATATAGAGAGTGCTACCACACTTCCCTATATATAGAGTGCTACCACACTTCCCTATATATAGAGTGCTAGTACACTTCCCAATATAGAGAGTGCTACCACACTTCCCAATATAGAGAGTGCTACCACACTTCCCAATATATAGAGTGCTACCACACTTCCCTATATATAGAGTGCTAGTACACTTCCCAATATATAGTGCTAGTACACTTCCCAATATATAGAGTGCTACCACACTTCCCTATATATAGAGTGCTAGTACACTTCCCAATATATAGAGTGCTACCACACTTCCCTATATATAGAGTGCTAGTACACTTCCCTATATAGAGTGCTACCACACTTCCCTATATATAGAGTGCTAGTACACTTCCCTATATATAGAGTGCTAGTACACTTCCCAATATAGAGAGTGCTACCACACTTCCCAATATATAGAGTGCTAGTACACTTCCCTATATATAGAGTGCTAGTACACTTCCCTATATATAGAGTGCTACCACACTTCCCAATATAGAGAGTACTACCACACTTCCCTATATATAGAGTGCTACCACACTTCCCTATATAGAGAGTGCTAGTACACTTCCCAATATAGAGAGTGCTACCACACTTCCCTATATATAGAGTGCTAGTACACTTCCCTATATATAGAGTGCTACCACACTTCCCTATATAGAGAGTGCTAGTACACTTCCCAATATAGAGAGTACTACACACTCCCTATATAGAGAGTGCTACCACACTTCCCTATATAGAGAGTGCTAGTACACTTCCCAATATAGAGAGTACTACCACACTTCCCTATATATAGAGTGCTACCACACTTCCCAATATATAGAGTGCTACCACACTTCCCAATATAGAGAGTACTACCACACTTCCCAATATAGAGAGTGCTACCACACTTCCCAATATAGAGAGTGCTACCACACTTCCCAATATATAGAGTGCTAGTACACTTCCCAATATATAGAGTGCTAGTACACTTCCCTATATATAGAGTGCTAGTACACTTCCCTATATATAGAGTGCTACCACACTTCCCAATATATAGAGTGCTAGTACACTTCCCTATATATAGAGTGCTAGTACACTTCCCTATATATAGAGTGCTACCACACTTCCCAATATAGAGAGTACTACCACACTTCCCTATATATAGAGTGCTACCACACTTCCCTATATAGAGTGCTAGTACACTTCCCAATATAGAGAGTGCTACCACACTTCCCTATATATAGAGTGCTAGTACACTTCATATATAGAGTGCTACCACACTTCCCTATATAGAGAGTGCTAGTACACTTCCCAATATAGAGAGTACTACCACACTTCCCTATATATAGAGTGCTACCACACTTCCCAATATATAGAGTGCTACCACACTTCCCAATATAGAGAGTACTACCACACTTCCCTATATAGAGAGTGCTACCACACTTCCCTATATATAGAGTACTACCACACTTCCCTATATATAGAGTGCTAGTACACTTCCCAATATAGAGAGTGCTACCACACTTCCCAATATATAGTGCTAGTACACTTCCCTATATATAGTGCTACCACACTTCCCAATATAGAGAGTACTACCACACTTCCCTATATATAGAGTGCTACCACACTTCCCTATATAGAGAGTGCTAGTACACTTCCCTATATAGAGAGTGCTAGTACACTTCCCAATATAGAGAGTGCTACCACACTTCCCTATATATAGAGTGCTGCCACACTTCCCTATATATAGAGTGCTACCACACTTCCCAATATAGAGAGTGCTACCACACTTCCCTATATATAGAGTGCTACCACACTTCCCAATATATAGAGTGCTACCACACTTCCCAATATAGAGAGTGCTAGTACACTTCCCAATATAGAGAGTGCTACCACACTTCCCTATATATAGAGTGCTGCCACACTTCCCTATATATAGAGTGCTACCACACTTCCCTATATATAGAGTGCTGCCACACTTCCCTATATATAGAGTACTACCACACTTCCCAATATAGAGAGTGCTACCACACTTCCCTATATAGAGAGTGCTGCCACACTTCCCTATATATAGAGTGCTACCACACTTCCCAATATAGAGAGTGCTACCACACTTCCCTATATATAGAGTGCTACCACACGTCCCTATATAGAGAGTGCTAGTACACTTCCCAATATATAGAGTACTACCACACTTCCCTATATAGAGAGTGCTAGTACACTTCCCAATATAGAGAGTGCTACCACACTTCCCTATATATAGAGTGCTAGTACACTTCCCAATATAGAGAGTGCTAGTACACTTCCCAATATAGAGAGTGCTACCACACTTCCCTATATATAGAGTGCTAGTACACTTCCCAATATAGAGAGTGCTACCACACTTCCCTATATATAGAGTGCTACCACACTTCCCTATATAGAGAGTGCTAGTACACTTCCCAATATATAGAGTACTACCACACTTCCCTATATAGAGAGTGCTAGTACACTTCCCAATATATAGGACTACTACAGCTAAGAAAGAGTGCACCAGTTTACAGGCCCAGTTGTTCCAGGACTAATTTCTGCTTTAATCTTGTTAAACAAGCCTTCTCGCCGAGGTGAGTATTTAAGCAGTTTAGATATTTCAAAAGTAGTATCTAGAGTATTCCTCAGTATTCTTGATGGTTTCTCCAGCAGCTAAATTTAAAGCATGACCATAGCAATGGACAAAAATAGCTCGTGACTCTTCTCCACAAATTTTAGTAGAAGTCCCACCCCTTATACCATGTTTGCAGCAACATCATAGCATTGAGCACGACAGTTATGAATGCTAAGACTCATACGACACATCGCATCCTTCAAACTACCAACCAAGACATCTGCTTTTATGGACTCAACATGGTCAAGGCCATAGAAATCTTCATGGGGTTGAAAATCATCATCAACCCACCGAAAGCAAACAACGAATTGCTCCTTATTGGATGCATCCGACACTTCATCAGCCATCAGGGCAAAATACTCGGCTTGCTGGATAGAACTGGCTATAATATGTAATGCCATTATTTTAATAACTTCATTTTGTATTTGGGGACTAGTATATTTATCAGTTTTCTTACTTAACATGGCCGATATTGCAGGATCATCCAATGCACGAAGATGCATTAATTGCATGAAGTTTACTGTCAACTTCATCACCAGCACCACGAAAAGCTATTCCTTGTCTAGCTAGGAATTGAATATTCTGAGCTATCTTGATAAGGTACTCTCTGTTCACGGCTTTTTGCAAAGCATGTTGAGAAGATAACATACTTCCAACATCACTAGTCGTACCTGGTATAGTGATCACTAAATCGGTAGCTGCTTTATGAGATTTTGTGCTCTCATGTTGGTTGAAACATCGAGTTCTATCCTTCCAGTTACTGAACCCAGACAAAAAGGTTGAGTCCTGCATGTTTCCTTATCATCTTCAGTTTACCTAATATATATACTAGCTGTGAAATATGGAATGATTGCTGCCAATACGAGTGGCAGCTAGGCTTACTAGCAGAAGCTGCCCCACTGTATCTTACCTGTTTGGATTGCTTGCACACACGTGAAACAATAAGCCATGTCTCGTAGTGAAGCCATTTCCATTGGTTGAACCAAGCGCTCTGAAAAGAGCGATAAGAGATATTGGTTCGGCCGAAAGATCGCTTAGGAAAACTAAAGTTAGTTGGTTGAGTCGGATGATCGGGAAGCTTAGGACAATTTGGTAACCTGGAAGCCATGCTGAAAAGACGAAATCTGACTTATCTTTAATTAAATATTAATTTAATAATTTTTATCCATTGCTACTAGTCACATAGGTAGGCTAGTTGTCCTTCAGTGTACTTCTATTCATGTCTCACCATATGATACTGCGAAGTAAAAAAAAAATTTTTTTAAAAAAATATATTTTAAAAAAAGTGGTTTTCGCGAAGTAGGCGTGTTCGGTCCAAACCTATACGGCAATTGCCGGAATATTACTTCCTAACAATATAAATCTTCAGAAGAAGTCTCAGCACAACTTCTCTTTCCAGGTTCGCTTTCTTTGACGCCCAGACCTTACTATTGCTTCTCTCTCACAATAGCCTTATCTAGACCAAGTATATAATCAAACAGTCTTCTCTCTCTCTCTCTAGACCTCTGCCCTCCTTTTCTGTATAAGGTAAGTTGATTATAATCAACAATAACAAAATGATGTACACGACCACGTCTATCAATACATCATTACTCCTATTGTTTTCTACCAAATTATATATTACGCAGAGCCAAGTCAGCTCAGTTCTGAGTCTCTCTTCAGTTCATTGAGGAGTTAGTTTGTTGAGGGGTTTTCCTTCTTTCTTCCGGCTTGTTGATTACTCCTTCTTCCCTCTTTTCTTTCGAAGTCTCTTGTTCTTTTATAGGCAGCTGGTTTATCTTGTGTTGTGCCTAGGATCATTCTCCTCAGAGACTGATCTGACCAATCAGGAGTTCCTTTTTCCAACCAATCAGGGGTCTCTGCTGTTGAAGTGGGATGATCCATAGTTGCGGTTTTGGTTCTGAGTTGGTGGGTGTCTACTGCCACTTGTGGGTGTGTAGTGTCAACCTCCCTCTGACGTGTTTCTCCTCTAACAGCTTCCTCTCTAACAGCTGTCTGGGCTTTCTCTGACACTCCAACCTCCCTCTGACGTGTTTCCCCTCTAACAGCTTCCGCTGTCAGGGCTTTTTCTGACAAGTAGACACCTGGGTGTGAGGGAGTAGACATTTCATGCCGGGTCCAACTCTGTACCTCACTCTATAGTCAGATCCAACTCTGTATCTCACTCTATAGTCAGGTCCAACTCTGTATCTCACTCTATAGTCAGGTCCAACTCTGCATCTCACTCTATAGTCAGGTCCAACTCTGTATCCCACTCTATAGTCAGGTCCAACTCTGTATCTCACTCTATAGTCAGGTCCAACTCTGCATCTCACTCTATAGTCAGGTCCAACTCTGTATCTCACTCTATAGTCAGGTCCAACTCTGTATCTCACTCTATAGTCAGGTCCAACTCTGTATCTCACTCTATAGTCAGGTCCAACTCTGCATCTCACTCTATAGTCAGGTCCAACTCTGTATCTCACTCTATAGTCAGGTCCAACTCTGTATCTCACTCTATAGTCAGGTCCAACTCTGTATCTCACTCTATAGTCAGGTCCAACTCTGTATCTCACTCTATATGCCGGGTGAGAGTAGACACCTGGGTGTGAGGGAGTAGACATTTCAGGTTTTGGTTCTGAGTTGGTGGGTGTCTACTGCCACTTGTGGGTGTGTAGTGTCAACCTCCCTCTGACGTGTTTCCCCTCTAACAGCTTACGCTGTCAGGGCTTTCTCTGACACTACCACACTTCGCTATATAGAGAGTACTACCACACTTCCCAATATAGAGAGTGCTACCACACTTCCCTATATATAGAGTGCTACCACACTTCCCAATATATAGAGTGCTACCACACTTCCCTATATAGAGAGTGCTACCACACTTCCCTATATATAGAGTGCTACCACACTTCCCTATATATAGAGTGCTACCACACTTCCCTATATATAGAGTGCTACCACACTTCCCTATATAGAGAGTGCTGCCACACTTCCCTATATAGAGAGTACTACCACACTTCCCTATATATAGAGTGCTAGTACACTTCCCTATATAGAGAGTACTACCACACTTCCCAATATAGAGAGTGCTACCACACTTCCCTATATATAGAGTGCTACCACACTTCCCAATATATAGAGTGCTAGTACACTTCCCAATATAGAGAGTGCTACCACACTTCCCTATATATAGAGTGCTAGTACACTTCCCTATATAGAGAGTGCTACCACACTTCCCTATATATAGAGTGCTACCACACTTCCCTATATATAGAGTGCTAGTACACTTCCCAATATAGAGAGTGCTACCACACTTCCCAATATAGAGTGCTACCACACTTCCCTATATAGAGAGTACTACCACACTTCCCAATATAGAGAGTGCTACCACACTTCCCAATATAGAGAGTGCTACCACACTTCCCTATATATAGAGTGCTACCACACTTCCCTATATATAGAGTGCTAGTACACTTCCCAATATAGAGAGTGCTACCACACTTCCCAATATAGAGAGTGCTACCACACTTCCCTATATATAGAGTGCTACCACACTTCCCAATATATAGAGTGCTACCACACTTCCCTATATAGAGAGTGCTACCACACTTCCCTATATATAGAGTGCTACCACACTTCCCTATATATAGAGTGCTACCACACTTCCCTATATATAGAGTGCTACCACACTTCCCTATATAGAGAGTGCTGCCACACTTCCCTATATAGAGAGTACTACCACACTTCCCTATATATAGAGTGCTAGTACACTTCCCTATATAGAGAGTACTACCACACTTCCCAATATAGAGAGTGCTACCACACTTCCCAATATAGAGAGTGCTACCACACTTCCCTATATAGAGAGTGCTGCCACACTTCCCTATATATAGAGTGCTACCACACTTCCCAATATATAGAGTGCTAGTACACTTCCCAATATAGAGAGTGCTACCACACTTCCCTATATATAGAGTGCTAGTACACTTCCCTATATAGAGAGTGCTACCACACTTCCCTATATATAGAGTGCTACCACACTTCCCTATATATAGAGTGCTAGTACACTTCCCAATATAGAGAGTGCTACCACACTTCCCAATATAGAGTGCTACCACACTTCCCTATATAGAGAGTACTACCACACTTCCCAATATAGAGAGTGCTACCACACTTCCCAATATAGAGAGTGCTACCACACTTCCCTATATATAGAGTGCTACCACACTTCCCTATATATAGAGTGCTAGTACACTTCCCAATATAGAGAGTGCTACCACACTTCCCAATATAGAGAGTGCTACCACACTTCCCAATATATAGAGTGCTACCACACTTCCCTATATATAGAGTGCTAGTACACTTCCCAATATATAGTGCTAGTACACTTCCCAATATATAGAGTGCTACCACACTTCCCTATATATAGAGTGCTAGTACACTTCCCAATATATAGAGTGCTACCACACTTCCCTATATATAGAGTGCTAGTACACTTCCCTATATAGAGAGTGCTACCACACTTCCCTATATATAGAGTGCTAGTACACTTCCCTATATATAGAGTGCTAGTACACTTCCCAATATAGAGAGTGCTACCACACTTCCCAATATATAGAGTGCTAGTACACTTCCCTATATATAGAGTGCTAGTACACTTCCCTATATATAGAGTGCTACCACACTTCCCAATATAGAGAGTACTACCACACTTCCCTATATATAGAGTGCTACCACACTTCCCTATATAGAGAGTGCTAGTACACTTCCCAATATAGAGAGTGCTACCACACTTCCCTATATATAGAGTGCTAGTACACTTCCCTATATATAGAGTGCTACCACACTTCCCTATATAGAGAGTGCTAGTACACTTCCCAATATAGAGAGTACTACCACACTTCCCTATATAGAGAGTGCTACCACACTTCCCTATATAGAGAGTGCTAGTACACTTCCCAATATAGAGAGTACTACCACACTTCCCTATATATAGAGTGCTACCACACTTCCCAATATATAGAGTGCTACCACACTTCCCAATATAGAGAGTACTACCACACTTCCCAATATAGAGAGTGCTACCACACTTCCCAATATAGAGAGTGCTACCACACTTCCCAATATATAGAGTGCTAGTACACTTCCCAATATATAGAGTGCTAGTACACTTCCCTATATATAGAGTGCTACCACACTTCCCAATATAGAGAGTGCTACCACACTTCCCAATATATAGAGTGCTAGTACACTTCCCTATATATAGAGTGCTACCACACTTCCCAATATATAGAGTGCTAGTACACTTCCCTATATATAGAGTGCTAGTACACTTCCCTATATATAGAGTGCTACCACACTTCCCAATATAGAGAGTACTACCACACTTCCCTATATATAGAGTGCTACCACACTTCCCTATATAGAGTGCTAGTACACTTCCCAATATAGAGAGTGCTACCACACTTCCCTATATATAGAGTGCTAGTACACTTCATATATAGAGTGCTACCACACTTCCCTATATAGAGAGTGCTAGTACACTTCCCAATATAGAGAGTACTACCACACTTCCCTATATATAGAGTGCTACCACACTTCCCAATATATAGAGTGCTACCACACTTCCCAATATAGAGAGTACTACCACACTTCCCTATATAGAGAGTGCTACCACACTTCCCTATATATAGAGTACTACCACACTTCCCTATATATAGAGTGCTAGTACACTTCCCAATATAGAGAGTGCTACCACACTTCCCAATATATAGTGCTAGTACACTTCCCTATATATAGTGCTACCACACTTCCCAATATAGAGAGTACTACCACACTTCCCTATATATAGAGTGCTACCACACTTCCCTATATAGAGAGTGCTAGTACACTTCCCTATATAGAGAGTGCTAGTACACTTCCCAATATAGAGAGTGCTACCACACTTCCCTATATATAGAGTGCTGCCACACTTCCCTATATATAGAGTGCTACCACACTTCCCAATATATAGAGTGCTACCACACTTCCCAATATAGAGAGTGCTACCACACTTCCCTATATAGAGAGTGCTGCCACACTTCCCTATATATAGAGTGCCACCACACTTCCCAATATAGAGAGTGCTACCACACTTCCCTATATATAGAGTGCTACCACACGTCCCTATATAGAGAGTGCTAGTACACTTCCCAATATATAGAGTACTACCACACTTCCCTATATAGAGAGTGCTAGTACACTTCCCAATATATAGGACTACTACAGCTAAGAAAGAGTGCACCAGTTTACAGGCCCAGTTGTTCCAGGACTAATTTCTGCTTTAATCTTGTTAAACAAGCCTTCTCGCCGAGGTGAGTATTTAAGCAGTTTAGATATTTCAAAAGTAGTATCTAGAGTATTCCTCAGTATTCTTGATGGTTTCTCCAGCAGCTAAATTTAAAGCATGACCATAGCAATGGACAAAAATAGCTCGTGACTCTTCTCCACAAATTTTAGTAGAAGTCCCACCCCTTATACCATGTTTGCAGCAACATCATAGCATTGAGCACGACAGTTATGAATGCTAAGACTCATACGACACATCGCATCCTTCAAACTACCAACCAAGACATCTGCTTTTATGGACTCAACATGGTCAAGGCCATAGAAATCTTCATGGGGTTGAAAATCATCATCAACCCACCGAAAGCAAACAACGAATTGCTCCTTATTGGATGCATCCGACACTTCATCAGCCATCAGGGCAAAATACTCGGCTTGCTGGATAGAACTGGCTATAATATGTAATGCCATTATTTTAATAACTTCATTTTGTATTTGGGGACTAGTATATTTATCAGTTTTCTTACTTAACATGGCCGATATTGCAGGATCATCCAATGCACGAAGATGCATTAATTGCATGAAGTTTACTGTCAACTTCATCACCAGCACCACGAAAAGCTATTCCTTGTCTAGCTAGGAATTGAATATTCTGAGCTATCTTGATAAGGTACTCTCTGTTCACGGCTTTTTGCAAAGCATGTTGAGAAGATAACATACTTCCAACATCACTAGTCGTACCTGGTATAGTGATCACTAAATCGGTAGCTGCTTTATGAGATTTTGTGCTCTCATGTTGGTTGAAACATCGAGTTCTATCCTTCCAGTTACTGAACCCAGACAAAAAGGTTGAGTCCTGCATGTTTCCTTATCATCTTCAGTTTACCTAATATATATACTAGCTGTGAAATATGGAATGATTGCTGCCAATACGAGTGGCAGCTAGGCTTACTAGCAGAAGCTGCCCCACTGTATCTTACCTGTTTGGATTGCTTGCACACACGTGAAACAATAAGCCATGTCTCGTAGTGAAGCCATTTCCATTGGTTGAACCAAGCGCTCTGAAAAGAGCGATAAGAGATATTGGTTCGGCCGAAAGATCGCTTAGGAAAACTAAAGTTAGTTGGTTGAGTCGGATGATCGGGAAGCTTAGGACAATTTGGTAACCTGGAAGCCATGCTGAAAAGACGAAATCTGACTTATCTTTAATTAAATATTAATTTAATAATTTTTATCCATTGCTACTAGTCACATAGGTAGGCTAGTTGTCCTTCAGTGTACTTCTATTCATGTCTCACCATATGATACTGCGAAGTAAAAAAAAAATTTAAAAAAATATATATTTTAAAAAAAGTGGTTTTCGCGAAGTAGGCGTGTTCGGTCCAAACCTATACGGCAATTGCCGGAATATTACTTCCTAACAATATAAATCTTCAGAAGAAGTCTCAGCACAACTTCTCTTTCCAGGTTCGCTTTCTTTGACGCCCAGACCTTACTATTGCTTCTCTCTCACAATAGCCTTATCTAGACCAAGTATATAATCAAACAGTCTTCTCTCTCTCTCTCTAGACCTCTGCCCTCCTTTTCTGTATAAGGTAAGTTGATTATAATCAACAATAACAAAATGATGTACACGACCACGTCTATCAATACATCATTACTCCTATTGTTTTCTACCAAATTATATATTACGCAGAGCCAAGTCAGCTCAGTTCTGAGTCTCTCTTCAGTTCATTGAGGAGTTAGTTTGTTGAGGGGTTTTCCTTCTTTCTTCCGGCTTGTTGATTACTCCGTCTTCCCTCTTTTCTTTCGAAGTCTCTTGTTCTTTTATAGGCAGCTGGTTTATCTTGTGTTGTGCCTAGGATCATTCTCCTCAGAGACTGATCTGACCAATCAGGAGTTCCTTTTTCCAACCAATCAGGGGTCTCTGCTGTTGAAGTGGGATGATCCATAGTTGCGGTTTTGGTTCTGAGTTGGTGGGTGTCTACTGCCACTTGTGGGTGTGTAGTGTCAACCTCCCTCTGACGTGTTTCTCCTCTAACAGCTTCCTCTCTAACAGCTGTCTGGGCTTTCTCTGACACTCCAACCTCCCTCTGACGTGTTTCCCCTCTAACAGCTTCCGCTGTCAGGGCTTTTTCTGACAAGTAGACACCTGGGTGTGAGGGAGTAGACATTTCATGCCGGGTCCAACTCTGTACCTCACTCTATAGTCAGATCCAACTCTGTATCTCACTCTATAGTCAGGTCCAACTCTGTATCTCACTCTATAGTCAGGTCCAACTCTGCATCTCACTCTATAGTCAGGTCCAACTCTGTATCCCACTCTATAGTCAGGTCCAACTCTGTATCTCACTCTATAGTCAGGTCCAACTCTGCATCTCACTCTATAGTCAGGTCCAACTCTGTATCTCACTCTATAGTCAGGTCCAACTCTGTATCTCACTCTATAGTCAGGTCCAACTCTGTATCTCACTCTATAGTCAGGTCCAACTCTGTATCTCACTCTATAGTCAGGTCCAACTCTGTATCTCACTCTATAGTCAGGTCCAACTCTGTATCTCACTCTATAGTCAGGTCCAACTCTGTATCTCACTCTATAGTCAGGTCCAACTCTGTATCTCACTCTATAGTCAGGTCCAACTCTGTATCTCACTCTATAGTCAGGTCCAACTCTGTATCTCACTCTATAGTCAGGCCCAACTCTGTATCTCACTCTATAGTCAGGTCCAACTCTGTATCTCACTCTATAGTCAGGTCCAACTCTGTATCTCACTCTATAGTCAGGTCCAACTCTGTATCTCACTCTATAGTCAGGTCCAACTCTGTATCTCACTCTATATGCCGGGTGAGAGTAGACACCTGGGTGTGAGGGAGTAGACATTTCAGGTTTTGGTTCTGAGTTGGTGGGTGTCTACTGCCACTTGTGGGTGTGTAGTGTCAACCTCCCTCTGACGTGTTTCCCCTCTAACAGCTTACGCTGTCAGGGCTTTCTCTGACACTACCACACTTCGCTATATAGAGAGTACTACCACACTTCCCAATATAGAGAGTGCTACCACACTTCCCTATATATAGAGTGCTACCACACTTCCCAATATATAGAGTGCTACCACACTTCCCTATATAGAGAGTGCTACCACACTTCCCTATATATAGAGTGCTACCACACTTCCCTATATATAGAGTGCTACCACACTTCCCTATATATAGAGTGCTACCACACTTCCCTATATAGAGAGTGCTGCCACACTTCCCTATATAGAGAGTACTACCACACTTCCCTATATATAGAGTGCTAGTACACTTCCCTATATAGAGAGTACTACCACACTTCCCAATATAGAGAGTGCTACCACACTTCCCTATATATAGAGTGCTACCACACTTCCCAATATATAGAGTGCTAGTACACTTCCCAATATAGAGAGTGCTACCACACTTCCCTATATATAGAGTGCTAGTACACTTCCCTATATAGAGAGTGCTACCACACTTCCCTATATATAGAGTGCTACCACACTTCCCTATATATAGAGTGCTAGTACACTTCCCAATATAGAGAGTGCGACCACACTTCCCAATATAGAGTGCTACCACACTTCCCTATATAGAGAGTACTACCACACTTCCCAATATAGAGAGTGCTACCACACTTCCCAATATAGAGAGTGCTACCACACTTCCCTATATATAGAGTGCTACCACACTTCCCTATATATAGAGTGCTAGTACACTTCCCAATATAGAGAGTGCTACCACACTTCCCTATATATAGAGTGCTACCACACTTCCCAATATATAGAGTGCTACCACACTTCCCTATATAGAGAGTGCTACCACACTTCCCTATATATAGAGTGCTACCACACTTCCCTATATATAGAGTGCTACCACACTTCCCTATATATAGAGTGCTACCACACTTCCCTATATAGAGAGTGCTGCCACACTTCCCTATATAGAGAGTACTACCACACTTCCCTATATATAGAGTGCTAGTACACTTCCCTATATAGAGAGTACTACCACACTTCCCAATATAGAGAGTTCTACCACACTTCCCAATATAGAGAGTGCTACCACACTTCCCTATATAGAGAGTGCTGCCACACTTCCCTATATATAGAGTGCTACCACACTTCCCAATATATAGAGTGCTAGTACACTTCCCAATATAGAGAGTGCTACCACACTTCCCTATATATAGAGTGCTAGTACACTTCCCTATATAGAGAGTGCTACCACACTTCCCTATATATAGAGTGCTACCACACTTCCCTATATATAGAGTGCTAGTACACTTCCCAATATAGAGAGTGCTACCACACTTCCCAATATAGAGTGCTACCACACTTCCCTATATAGAGAGTACTACCACACTTCCCAATATAGAGTGCTACCACACTTCCCAATATAGAGAGTGCTACCACACTTCCCTATATATAGAGTGCTACCACACTTCCCTATATATAGAGTGCTAGTACACTTCCCAATATAGAGAGTGCTACCACACTTCCCAATATAGAGAGTGCTACCACACTTCCCAATATATAGAGTGCTACCACACTTCCCTATATATAGAGTGCTAGTACACTTCCCAATATATAGTGCTAGTACACTTCCCAATATATAGAGTGCTACCACACTTCCCTATATATAGAGTGCTAGTACACTTCCCAATATATAGAGTGCTACCACACTTCCCTATATATAGAGTGCTAGTACACTTCCCTATATAGAGTGCTACCACACTTCCCTATATATAGAGTGCTAGTACACTTCCCTATATATAGAGTGCTAGTACACTTCCCAATATAGAGAGTGCTACCACACTTCCCAATATATAGAGTGCTAGTACACTTCCCTATATATAGAGTGCTAGTACACTTCCCTATATATAGAGTGCTACCACACTTCCCAATATAGAGAGTACTACCACACTTCCCTATATATAGAGTGCTACCACACTTCCCTATATAGAGAGTGCTAGTACACTTCCCAATATAGAGAGTGCTACCACACTTCCCTATATATAGAGTGCTAGTACACTTCCCTATATATAGAGTGCTACCACACTTCCCTATATAGAGAGTGCTAGTACACTTCCCAATATAGAGAGTACTACCACACTTCCCTATATAGAGAGTGCTACCACACTTCCCTATATAGAGAGTGCTAGTACACTTCCCAATATAGAGAGTACTACCACACTTCCCTATATATAGAGTGCTACCACACTTCCCAATATATAGAGTGCTACCACACTTCCCAATATAGAGAGTACTACCACACTTCCCAATATAGAGAGTGCTACCACACTTCCCAATATAGAGAGTGCTACCACACTTCCCAATATATAGAGTGCTAGTACACTTCCCAATATATAGAGTGCTAGTACACTTCCCTATATATAGAGTGCTAGTACACTTCCCTATATATAGAGTGCTACCACACTTCCCAATATATAGAGTGCTAGTACACTTCCCTATATATAGAGTGCTAGTACACTTCCCTATATATAGAGTGCTACCACACTTCCCAATATAGAGAGTACTACCACACTTCCCTATATATAGAGTGCTACCACACTTCCCTATATAGAGTGCTAGTACACTTCCCAATATAGAGAGTGCTACCACACTTCCCTATATATAGAGTGCTAGTACACTTCATATATAGAGTGCTACCACACTTCCCTATATAGAGAGTGCTAGTACACTTCCCAATATAGAGAGTACTACCACACTTCCCTATATATAGAGTGCTACCACACTTCCCAATATAGAGAGTACTACCACACTTCCCTATATAGAGAGTGCTACCACACTTCCCTATATATAGAGTACTACCACACTTCCCTATATATAGAGTGCTAGTACACTTCCCAATATAGAGAGTGCTACCACACTTCCCAATATATAGTGCTAGTACACTTCCCTATATATAGTGCTACCACACTTCCCAATATAGAGAGTACTACCACACTTCCCTATATATAGAGTGCTACCACACTTCCCTATATAGAGAGTGCTAGTACACTTCCCTATATAGAGAGTGCTAGTACACTTCCCAATATAGAGAGTGCTACCACACTTCCCTATATATAGAGTGCTGCCACACTTCCCTATATATAGAGTGCTACCACACTTCCCAATATAGAGAGTGCTACCACACTTCCCTATATATAGAGTGCTACCACACTTCCCAATATAGAGAGTGCTACCACACTTCCCTATATAGAGAGTGCTGCCACACTTCCCTATATATAGAGTGCTACCACACTTCCCAATATAGAGAGTGCTACCACACTTCCCTATATATAGAGTGCTACCACACGTCCCTATATAGAGAGTGCTAGTACACTTCCCAATATATAGAGTACTACCACACTTCCCTATATAGAGAGTGCTAGTACACTTCCCAATATATAGGACTACTACAGCTAAGAAAGAGTGCACCAGTTTACAGGCCCAGTTGTTCCAGGACTAATTTCTGCTTTAATCTTGTTAAACAAGCCTTCTCGCCGAGGTGAGTATTTAAGCAGTTTAGATATTTCAAAAGTAGTATCTAGAGTATTCCTCAGTATTCTTGATGGTTTCTCCAGCAGCTAAATTTAAAGCATGACCATAGCAATGGACAAAAATAGCTCGTGACTCTTCTCCACAAATTTTAGTAGAAGTCCCACCCCTTATACCATGTTTGCAGCAACATCATAGCATTGAGCACGACAGTTATGAATGCTAAGACTCATACGACACATCGCATCCTTCAAACTACCAACCAAGACATCTGCTTTTATGGACTCAACATGGTCAAGGCCATAGAAATCTTCATGGGGTTGAAAATCATCATCAACCCACCGAAAGCAAACAACGAATTGCTCCTTATTGGATGCATCCGACACTTCATCAGCCATCAGGGCAAAATACTCGGCTTGCTGGATAGAACTGGCTATAATATGTAATGCCATTATTTTAATAACTTCATTTTGTATTTGGGGACTAGTATATTTATCAGTTTTCTTACTTAACATGGCCGATATTGCAGGATCATCCAATGCACGAAGATGCATTAATTGCATGAAGTTTACTGTCAACTTCATCACCAGCACCACGAAAAGCTATTCCTTGTCTAGCTAGGAATTGAATATTCTGAGCTATCTTGATAAGGTACTCTCTGTTCACGGCTTTTTGCAAAGCATGTTGAGAAGATAACATACTTCCAACATCACTAGTCGTACCTGGTATAGTGATCACTAAATCGGTAGCTGCTTTATGAGATTTTGTGCTCTCATGTTGGTTGAAACATCGAGTTCTATCCTTCCAGTTACTGAACCCAGACAAAAAGGTTGAGTCCTGCATGTTTCCTTATCATCTTCAGTTTACCTAATATATATACTAGCTGTGAAATATGGAATGATTGCTGCCAATACGAGTGGCAGCTAGGCTTACTAGCAGAAGCTGCCCCACTGTATCTTACCTGTTTGGATTGCTTGCACACACGTGAAACAATAAGCCATGTCTCGTAGTGAAGCCATTTCCATTGGTTGAACCAAGCGCTCTGAAAAGAGCGATAAGAGATATTGGTTCGGCCGAAAGATCGCTTAGGAAAACTAAAGTTAGTTGGTTGAGTCGGATGATCGGGAAGCTTAGGACAATTTGGTAACCTGGAAGCCATGCTGAAAAGACGAAATCTGACTTATCTTTAATTAAATATTAATTAAATAATTTTTATCCATTGCTACTAGTCACATAGGTAGGCTAGTTGTCCTTCAGTGTACTTCTATTCATGTCTCACCATATGATACTGCGAAGTAAAAAAAAAAAAATAAAAAAAAAAAAAAATAAAAAAAAAAGTGGTTTTCGCGAAGTAGGCGTGTTCGGTCCAAACCTATACGGCAATTGCCGGAATATTACTTCCTAACAATATAAATCTTCAGAAGAAGTCTCAGCACAACTTCTCTTTCCAGGTTCGCTTTCTTTGACGCCCAGACCTTACTATTGCTTCTCTCTCACAATAGCCTTATCTAGACCAAGTATATAATCAAACAGTCTTCTCTCTCTCTCTCTAGACCTCTGCCCTCCTTTTCTGTATAAGGTAAGTTGATTATAATCAACAATAACAAAATGATGTACACGACCACGTCTATCAATACATCATTACTCCTATTGTTTTCTACCAAATTATATATTACGCAGAGCCAAGTCAGCTCAGTTCTGAGTCTCTCTTCAGTTCATTGAGGAGTTAGTTTGTTGAGGGGTTTTCCTTCTTTCTTCCGGCTTGTTGATTACTCCTTCTTCCCTCTTTTCTTTCGAAGTCTCTTGTTCTTTTATAGGCAGCTGGTTTATCTTGTGTTGTGCCTAGGATCATTCTCCTCAGAGACTGATCTGACCAATCAGGAGTTCCTTTTTCCAACCAATCAGGGGTCTCTGCTGTTGAAGTGGGATGATCCATAGTTGCGGTTTTGGTTCTGAGTTGGTGGGTGTCTACTGCCACTTGTGGGTGTGTAGTGTCAACCTCCCTCTGACGTGTTTCTCCTCTAACAGCTTCCTCTCTAACAGCTGTCTGGGCTTTCTCTGACACTCCAACCTCCCTCTGACGTGTTTCCCCTCTAACAGCTTCCGCTGTCAGGGCTTTTTCTGACAAGTAGACACCT
Source organism: Cladorhizidae sp. MBARI D1340-BT2 (assembly GCA_028752905.1). Taxonomy (NCBI): domain Eukaryota; kingdom Metazoa; phylum Porifera; class Demospongiae; order Poecilosclerida; family Cladorhizidae; species Cladorhizidae sp. MBARI D1340-BT2. Next base: position 2,132,303 of record JAQNBH010000017.1, on the reverse strand, counting down.
GGGTGTGAGGGAGTAGACATTTCATGCCGGGTCCAACTCTGTACCTCACTCTATAGTCAGATCCAACTCTGTATCTCACTCTATAGTCAGGTCCAACTCTGTATCTCACTCTATAGTCAGGTCCAACTCTGCATCTCACTCTATAGTCAGGTCCAACTCTGTATCCCACTCTATAGTCAGGTCCAACTCTGTATCTCACTCTATAGTCAGGTCCAACTCTGTATCTCACTCTATAGTCAGGTCCAACTCTGTATCTCACTCTATAGTCAGGTCCAACTCTGCATCTCACTCTATAGTCAGGTCCAACTCTGTATCTCACTCTATAGTCAGGTCCAACTCTGCATCTCACTCTATAGTCAGGTCCAACTCTGTATCTCACTCTATAGTCAGGTCCAACTCTGTATCTCACTCTATAGTCAGGTCCAACTCTGTATCTCACTCTATAGTCAGGTCCAACTCTGTATCTCACTCTATAGTCAGGTCCAACTCTGTATCTCACTCTATAGTCAGGTCCAACTCTGTATCTCACTCTATAGTCAGGCCCAACTCTGCATCTCACTCTATAGTCAGGTCCAACTCTGTATCTCACTCTATAGTCAGGCCCAACTCAGTATCTCACTCTATAGTCAGGTCCAACTCTGTATCTCACTCTATAGTCAGGTCCAACTCTGTATCTCACTCTATAGTCAGGTCCAACTCTGTATCTCACTCTATAGTCAGGTCCAACTCTGTATCTCACTCTATAGTCAGGTCCAACTCTGTATCTCACTCTATAGTCAGGTCCAACTCTGTATCTCACTCTATATGCCGGGTGAGAGTAGACACCTGGGTGTGAGGGAGTAGACATTTCAGGTTTTGGTTCTGAGTTGGTGGGTGTCTACTGCCACTTGTGGGTGTGTAGTGTCAACCTCCCTCTGACGTGTTTCCCCTCTAACAGCGTACGCTGTCAGGGCTTTCTCTGACACTACCACACTTCGCTATATAGAGAGTACTACCACACTTCCCAATATAGAGAGTGCTACCACACTTCCCTATATATAGAGTGCTACCACACTTCCCAATATATAGAGTGCTACCACACTTCCCTATATAGAGAGTGCTACCACACTTCCCTATATATAGAGTGCTACCACACTTCCCTATATATAGAGTGCTACCACACTTCCCTATATATAGAGTGCTACCACACTTCCCTATATAGAGAGTGCTGCCACACTTCCCTATATAGAGAGTACTACCACACTTCCCTATATATAGAGTGCTAGTACACTTCATATATAGAGTGCTACCACACTTCCCTATATAGAGAGTGCTAGTACACTTCCCAATATAGAGAGTACTACCACACTTCCCTATATATAGAGTGCTACCACACTTCCCAATATATAGAGTGCTACCACACTTCCCAATATAGAGAGTACTACCACACTTCCCTATATAGAGAGTGCTACCACACTTCCCTATATATAGAGTACTACCACACTTCCCTATATATAGAGTGCTAGTACACTTCCCAATATAGAGAGTGCTACCACACTTCCCAATATATAGTGCTAGTACACTTCCCTATATATAGTGCTACCACACTTCCCAATATAGAGAGTACTACCACACTTCCCTATATATAGAGTGCTACCACACTTCCCTATATAGAGAGTGCTAGTACACTTCCCTATATAGAGAGTGCTAGTACACTTCCCAATATAGAGAGTGCTACCACACTTCCCTATATATAGAGTGCTGCCACACTTCCCTATATATAGAGTGCTACCACACTTCCCAATATAGAGAGTGCTACCACACTTCCCTATATATAGAGTGCTACCACACTTCCCAATATAGAGAGTGCTACCACACTTCCCTATATAGAGAGTGCTGCCACACTTCCCTATATATAGAGTGCTACCACACTTCCCAATATAGAGAGTGCTACCACACTTCCCTATATATAGAGTGCTACCACACGTCCCTATATAGAGAGTGCTAGTACACTTCCCAATATATAGAGTACTACCACACTTCCCTATATAGAGAGTGCTAGTACACTTCCCAATATATAGGACTACTACAGCTAAGAAAGAGTGCACCAGTTTACAGGCCCAGTTGTTCCAGGACTAATTTCTGCTTTAATCTTGTTAAACAAGCCTTCTCGCCGAGGTGAGTATTTAAGCAGTTTAGATATTTCAAAAGTAGTATCTAGAGTATTCCTCAGTATTCTTGATGGTTTCTCCAGCAGCTAAATTTAAAGCATGACCATAGCAATGGACAAAAATAGCTCGTGACTCTTCTCCACAAATTTTAGTAGAAGTCCCACCCCTTATACCATGTTTGCAGCAACATCATAGCATTGAGCACGACAGTTATGAATGCTAAGACTCATACGACACATCGCATCCTTCAAACTACCAACCAAGACATCTGCTTTTATGGACTCAACATGGTCAAGGCCATAGAAATCTTCATGGGGTTGAAAATCATCATCAACCCACCGAAAGCAAACAACGAATTGCTCCTTATTGGATGCATCCGACACTTCATCAGCCATCAGGGCAAAATACTCGGCTTGCTGGATAGAACTGGCTATAATATGTAATGCCATTATTTTAATAACTTCATTTTGTATTTGGGGACTAGTATATTTATCAGTTTTCTTACTTAACATGGCCGATATTGCAGGATCATCCAATGCACGAAGATGCATTAATTGCATGAAGTTTACTGTCAACTTCATCACCAGCACCACGAAAAGCTATTCCTTGTCTAGCTAGGAATTGAATATTCTGAGCTATCTTGATAAGGTACTCTCTGTTCACGGCTTTTTGCAAAGCATGTTGAGAAGATAACATACTTCCAACATCACTAGTCGTACCTGGTATAGTGATCACTAAATCGGTAGCTGCTTTATGAGATTTTGTGCTCTCATGTTGGTTGAAACATCGAGTTCTATCCTTCCAGTTACTGAACCCAGACAAAAAGGTTGAGTCCTGCATGTTTCCTTATCATCTTCAGTTTACCTAATATATATACTAGCTGTGAAATATGGAATGATTGCTGCCAATACGAGTGGCAGCTAGGCTTACTAGCAGAAGCTGCCCCACTGTATCTTACCTGTTTGGATTGCTTGCACACACGTGAAACAATAAGCCATGTCTCGTAGTGAAGCCATTTCCATTGGTTGAACCAAGCGCTCTGAAAAGAGCGATAAGAGATATTGGTTCGGCCGAAAGATCGCTTAGGAAAACTAAAGTTAGTTGGTTGAGTCGGATGATCGGGAAGCTTAGGACAATTTGGTAACCTGGAAGCCATGCTGAAAAGACGAAATCTGACTTATCTTTAATTAAATATTAATTTAATAATTTTTATCCATTGCTACTAGTCACATAGGTAGGCTAGTTGTCCTTCAGTGTACTTCTATTCATGTCTCACCATATGATACTGCGAAGTAAAAAAAAAATTTAAAAAAATATATATTTTAAAAAAAGTGGTTTTCGCGAAGTAGGCGTGTTCGGTCCAAACCTATACGGCAATTGCCGGAATATTACTTCCTAACAATATAAATCTTCAGAAGAAGTCTCAGCACAACTTCTCTTTCCAGGTTCGCTTTCTTTGACGCCCAGACCTTACTATTGCTTCTCTCTCACAATAGCCTTATCTAGACCAAGTATATAATCAAACAGTCTTCTCTCTCTCTCTCTAGACCTCTGCCCTCCTTTTCTGTATAAGGTAAGTTGATTATAATCAACAATAACAAAATGATGTACACGACCACGTCTATCAATACATCATTACTCCTATTGTTTTCTACCAAATTATATATTACGCAGAGCCAAGTCAGCTCAGTTCTGAGTCTCTCTTCAGTTCATTGAGGAGTTAGTTTGTTGAGGGGTTTTCCTTCTTTCTTCCGGCTTGTTGATTACTCCGTCTTCCCTCTTTTCTTTCGAAGTCTCTTGTTCTTTTATAGGCAGCTGGTTTATCTTGTGTTGTGCCTAGGATCATTCTCCTCAGAGACTGATCTGACCAATCAGGAGTTCCTTTTTCCAACCAATCAGGGGTCTCTGCTGTTGAAGTGGGATGATCCATAGTTGCGGTTTTGGTTCTGAGTTGGTGGGTGTCTACTGCCACTTGTGGGTGTGTAGTGTCAACCTCCCTCTGACGTGTTTCTCCTCTAACAGCTTCCTCTCTAACAGCTGTCTGGGCTTTCTCTGACACTCCAACCTCCCTCTGACGTGTTTCCCCTCTAACAGCTTCCGCTGTCAGGGCTTTTTCTGACAAGTAGACACCTGGGTGTGAGGGAGTAGACATTTCATGCCGGGTCCAACTCTGTACCTCACTCTATAGTCAGATCCAACTCTGTATCTCACTCTATAGTCAGGTCCAACTCTGTATCTCACTCTATAGTCAGGTCCAACTCTGCATCTCACTCTATAGTCAGGTCCAACTCTGTATCCCACTCTATAGTCAGGTCCAACTCTGTATCTCACTCTATAGTCAGGTCCAACTCTGCATCTCACTCTATAGTCAGGTCCAACTCTGTATCTCACTCTATAGTCAGGTCCAACTCTGTATCTCACTCTATAGTCAGGTCCAACTCTGTATCTCACTCTATAGTCAGGTCCAACTCTGTATCTCACTCTATAGTCAGGTCCAACTCTGTATCTCACTCTATAGTCAGGTCCAACTCTGTATCTCACTCTATAGTCAGGTCCAACTCTGTATCTCACTCTATAGTCAGGTCCAACTCTGTATCTCACTCTATAGTCAGGTCCAACTCTGTATCTCACTCTATAGTCAGGTCCAACTCTGTATCTCACTCTATAGTCAGGCCCAACTCTGTATCTCACTCTATAGTCAGGTCCAACTCTGTATCTCACTCTATAGTCAGGTCCAACTCTGTATCTCACTCTATAGTCAGGTCCAACTCTGTATCTCACTCTATAGTCAGGTCCAACTCTGTATCTCACTCTATATGCCGGGTGAGAGTAGACACCTGGGTGTGAGGGAGTAGACATTTCAGGTTTTGGTTCTGAGTTGGTGGGTGTCTACTGCCACTTGTGGGTGTGTAGTGTCAACCTCCCTCTGACGTGTTTCCCCTCTAACAGCTTACGCTGTCAGGGCTTTCTCTGACACTACCACACTTCGCTATATAGAGAGTACTACCACACTTCCCAATATAGAGAGTGCTACCACACTTCCCTATATATAGAGTGCTACCACACTTCCCAATATATAGAGTGCTACCACACTTCCCTATATAGAGAGTGCTACCACACTTCCCTATATATAGAGTGCTACCACACTTCCCTATATATAGAGTGCTACCACACTTCCCTATATATAGAGTGCTACCACACTTCCCTATATAGAGAGTGCTGCCACACTTCCCTATATAGAGAGTACTACCACACTTCCCTATATATAGAGTGCTAGTACACTTCCCTATATAGAGAGTACTACCACACTTCCCAATATAGAGAGTGCTACCACACTTCCCTATATATAGAGTGCTACCACACTTCCCAATATATAGAGTGCTAGTACACTTCCCAATATAGAGAGTGCTACCACACTTCCCTATATATAGAGTGCTAGTACACTTCCCTATATAGAGAGTGCTACCACACTTCCCTATATATAGAGTGCTACCACACTTCCCTATATATAGAGTGCTAGTACACTTCCCAATATAGAGAGTGCGACCACACTTCCCAATATAGAGTGCTACCACACTTCCCTATATAGAGAGTACTACCACACTTCCCAATATAGAGAGTGCTACCACACTTCCCAATATAGAGAGTGCTACCACACTTCCCTATATATAGAGTGCTACCACACTTCCCTATATATAGAGTGCTAGTACACTTCCCAATATAGAGAGTGCTACCACACTTCCCTATATATAGAGTGCTACCACACTTCCCAATATATAGAGTGCTACCACACTTCCCTATATAGAGAGTGCTACCACACTTCCCTATATATAGAGTGCTACCACACTTCCCTATATATAGAGTGCTACCACACTTCCCTATATATAGAGTGCTACCACACTTCCCTATATAGAGAGTGCTGCCACACTTCCCTATATAGAGAGTACTACCACACTTCCCTATATATAGAGTGCTAGTACACTTCCCTATATAGAGAGTACTACCACACTTCCCAATATAGAGAGTTCTACCACACTTCCCAATATAGAGAGTGCTACCACACTTCCCTATATAGAGAGTGCTGCCACACTTCCCTATATATAGAGTGCTACCACACTTCCCAATATATAGAGTGCTAGTACACTTCCCAATATAGAGAGTGCTACCACACTTCCCTATATATAGAGTGCTAGTACACTTCCCTATATAGAGAGTGCTACCACACTTCCCTATATATAGAGTGCTACCACACTTCCCTATATATAGAGTGCTAGTACACTTCCCAATATAGAGAGTGCTACCACACTTCCCAATATAGAGTGCTACCACACTTCCCTATATAGAGAGTACTACCACACTTCCCAATATAGAGTGCTACCACACTTCCCAATATAGAGAGTGCTACCACACTTCCCTATATATAGAGTGCTACCACACTTCCCTATATATAGAGTGCTAGTACACTTCCCAATATAGAGAGTGCTACCACACTTCCCAATATAGAGAGTGCTACCACACTTCCCAATATATAGAGTGCTACCACACTTCCCTATATATAGAGTGCTAGTACACTTCCCAATATATAGTGCTAGTACACTTCCCAATATATAGAGTGCTACCACACTTCCCTATATATAGAGTGCTAGTACACTTCCCAATATATAGAGTGCTACCACACTTCCCTATATATAGAGTGCTAGTACACTTCCCTATATAGAGTGCTACCACACTTCCCTATATATAGAGTGCTAGTACACTTCCCTATATATAGAGTGCTAGTACACTTCCCAATATAGAGAGTGCTACCACACTTCCCAATATATAGAGTGCTAGTACACTTCCCTATATATAGAGTGCTAGTACACTTCCCTATATATAGAGTGCTACCACACTTCCCAATATAGAGAGTACTACCACACTTCCCTATATATAGAGTGCTACCACACTTCCCTATATAGAGAGTGCTAGTACACTTCCCAATATAGAGAGTGCTACCACACTTCCCTATATATAGAGTGCTAGTACACTTCCCTATATATAGAGTGCTACCACACTTCCCTATATAGAGAGTGCTAGTACACTTCCCAATATAGAGAGTACTACCACACTTCCCTATATAGAGAGTGCTACCACACTTCCCTATATAGAGAGTGCTAGTACACTTCCCAATATAGAGAGTACTACCACACTTCCCTATATATAGAGTGCTACCACACTTCCCAATATATAGAGTGCTACCACACTTCCCAATATAGAGAGTACTACCACACTTCCCAATATAGAGAGTGCTACCACACTTCCCAATATAGAGAGTGCTACCACACTTCCCAATATATAGAGTGCTAGTACACTTCCCAATATATAGAGTGCTAGTACACTTCCCTATATATAGAGTGCTAGTACACTTCCCTATATATAGAGTGCTACCACACTTCCCAATATATAGAGTGCTAGTACACTTCCCTATATATAGAGTGCTAGTACACTTCCCTATATATAGAGTGCTACCACACTTCCCAATATAGAGAGTACTACCACACTTCCCTATATATAGAGTGCTACCACACTTCCCTATATAGAGTGCTAGTACACTTCCCAATATAGAGAGTGCTACCACACTTCCCTATATATAGAGTGCTAGTACACTTCATATATAGAGTGCTACCACACTTCCCTATATAGAGAGTGCTAGTACACTTCCCAATATAGAGAGTACTACCACACTTCCCTATATATAGAGTGCTACCACACTTCCCAATATAGAGAGTACTACCACACTTCCCTATATAGAGAGTGCTACCACACTTCCCTATATATAGAGTACTACCACACTTCCCTATATATAGAGTGCTAGTACACTTCCCAATATAGAGAGTGCTACCACACTTCCCAATATATAGTGCTAGTACACTTCCCTATATATAGTGCTACCACACTTCCCAATATAGAGAGTACTACCACACTTCCCTATATATAGAGTGCTACCACACTTCCCTATATAGAGAGTGCTAGTACACTTCCCTATATAGAGAGTGCTAGTACACTTCCCAATATAGAGAGTGCTACCACACTTCCCTATATATAGAGTGCTGCCACACTTCCCTATATATAGAGTGCTACCACACTTCCCAATATAGAGAGTGCTACCACACTTCCCTATATATAGAGTGCTACCACACTTCCCAATATAGAGAGTGCTACCACACTTCCCTATATAGAGAGTGCTGCCACACTTCCCTATATATAGAGTGCTACCACACTTCCCAATATAGAGAGTGCTACCACACTTCCCTATATATAGAGTGCTACCACACGTCCCTATATAGAGAGTGCTAGTACACTTCCCAATATATAGAGTACTACCACACTTCCCTATATAGAGAGTGCTAGTACACTTCCCAATATATAGGACTACTACAGCTAAGAAAGAGTGCACCAGTTTACAGGCCCAGTTGTTCCAGGACTAATTTCTGCTTTAATCTTGTTAAACAAGCCTTCTCGCCGAGGTGAGTATTTAAGCAGTTTAGATATTTCAAAAGTAGTATCTAGAGTATTCCTCAGTATTCTTGATGGTTTCTCCAGCAGCTAAATTTAAAGCATGACCATAGCAATGGACAAAAATAGCTCGTGACTCTTCTCCACAAATTTTAGTAGAAGTCCCACCCCTTATACCATGTTTGCAGCAACATCATAGCATTGAGCACGACAGTTATGAATGCTAAGACTCATACGACACATCGCATCCTTCAAACTACCAACCAAGACATCTGCTTTTATGGACTCAACATGGTCAAGGCCATAGAAATCTTCATGGGGTTGAAAATCATCATCAACCCACCGAAAGCAAACAACGAATTGCTCCTTATTGGATGCATCCGACACTTCATCAGCCATCAGGGCAAAATACTCGGCTTGCTGGATAGAACTGGCTATAATATGTAATGCCATTATTTTAATAACTTCATTTTGTATTTGGGGACTAGTATATTTATCAGTTTTCTTACTTAACATGGCCGATATTGCAGGATCATCCAATGCACGAAGATGCATTAATTGCATGAAGTTTACTGTCAACTTCATCACCAGCACCACGAAAAGCTATTCCTTGTCTAGCTAGGAATTGAATATTCTGAGCTATCTTGATAAGGTACTCTCTGTTCACGGCTTTTTGCAAAGCATGTTGAGAAGATAACATACTTCCAACATCACTAGTCGTACCTGGTATAGTGATCACTAAATCGGTAGCTGCTTTATGAGATTTTGTGCTCTCATGTTGGTTGAAACATCGAGTTCTATCCTTCCAGTTACTGAACCCAGACAAAAAGGTTGAGTCCTGCATGTTTCCTTATCATCTTCAGTTTACCTAATATATATACTAGCTGTGAAATATGGAATGATTGCTGCCAATACGAGTGGCAGCTAGGCTTACTAGCAGAAGCTGCCCCACTGTATCTTACCTGTTTGGATTGCTTGCACACACGTGAAACAATAAGCCATGTCTCGTAGTGAAGCCATTTCCATTGGTTGAACCAAGCGCTCTGAAAAGAGCGATAAGAGATATTGGTTCGGCCGAAAGATCGCTTAGGAAAACTAAAGTTAGTTGGTTGAGTCGGATGATCGGGAAGCTTAGGACAATTTGGTAACCTGGAAGCCATGCTGAAAAGACGAAATCTGACTTATCTTTAATTAAATATTAATTAAATAATTTTTATCCATTGCTACTAGTCACATAGGTAGGCTAGTTGTCCTTCAGTGTACTTCTATTCATGTCTCACCATATGATACTGCGAAGTAAAAAAAAAAAAAGAAAAAAAAAAAAAAAAAAAAAAAAAAGTGGTTTTCGCGAAGTAGGCGTGTTCGGTCCAAACCTATACGGCAATTGCCGGAATATTACTTCCTAACAATATAAATCTTCAGAAGAAGTCTCAGCACAACTTCTCTTTCCAGGTTCGCTTTCTTTGACGCCCAGACCTTACTATTGCTTCTCTCTCACAATAGCCTTATCTAGACCAAGTATATAATCAAACAGTCTTCTCTCTCTCTCTCTAGACCTCTGCCCTCCTTTTCTGTATAAGGTAAGTTGATTATAATCAACAATAACAAAATGATGTACACGACCACGTCTATCAATACATCATTACTCCTATTGTTTTCTACCAAATTATATATTACGCAGAGCCAAGTCAGCTCAGTTCTGAGTCTCTCTTCAGTTCATTGAGGAGTTAGTTTGTTGAGGGGTTTTCCTTCTTTCTTCCGGCTTGTTGATTACTCCTTCTTCCCTCTTTTCTTTCGAAGTCTCTTGTTCTTTTATAGGCAGCTGGTTTATCTTGTGTTGTGCCTAGGATCATTCTCCTCAGAGACTGATCTGACCAATCAGGAGTTCCTTTTTCCAACCAATCAGGGGTCTCTGCTGTTGAAGTGGGATGATCCATAGTTGCGGTTTTGGTTCTGAGTTGGTGGGTGTCTACTGCCACTTGTGGGTGTGTAGTGTCAACCTCCCTCTGACGTGTTTCTCCTCTAACAGCTTCCTCTCTAACAGCTGTCTGGGCTTTCTCTGACACTCCAACCTCCCTCTGACGTGTTTCCCCTCTAACAGCTTCCGCTGTCAGGGCTTTTTCTGACAAGTAGACACCTGGGTGTGAGGGAGTAGACATTTCATGCCGGGTCCAACTCTGTACCTCACTCTATAGTCAGATCCAACTCTGTATCTCACTCTATAGTCAGGTCCAACTCTGTATCTCACTCTATAGTCAGGTCCAACTCTGCATCTCACTCTATAGTCAGGTCCAACTCTGTATCCCACTCTATAGTCAGGTCCAACTCTGTATCTCACTCTATAGTCAGGTCCAACTCTGTATCTCACTCTATAGTCAGGTCCAACTCTGTATCTCACTCTATAGTCAGGTCCAACTCTGCATCTCACTCTATAGTCAGGTCCAACTCTGTATCTCACTCTATAGTCAGGTCCAACTCTGCATCTCACTCTATAGTCAGGTCCAACTCTGTATCTCACTCTATAGTCAGGTCCAACTCTGTATCTCACTCTATAGTCAGGTCCAACTCTGTATCTCACTCTATAGTCAGGTCCAACTCTGTATCTCACTCTATAGTCAGGTCCAACTCTGTATCTCACTCTATAGTCAGGTCCAACTCTGTATCTCACTCTATAGTCAGGCCCAACTCTGCATCTCACTCTATAGTCAGGTCCAACTCTGTATCTCACTCTATAGTCAGGCCCAACTCAGTATCTCACTCTATAGTCAGGTCCAACTCTGTATCTCACTCTATAGTCAGGTCCAACTCTGTATCTCACTCTATAGTCAGGTCCAACTCTGTATCTCACTCTATAGTCAGGTCCAACTCTGTATCTCACTCTATAGTCAGGTCCAACTCTGTATCTCACTCTATAGTCAGGTCCAACTCTGTATCTCACTCTATATGCCGGGTGAGAGTAGACACCTGGGTGTGAGGGAGTAGACATTTCAGGTTTTGGTTCTGAGTTGGTGGGTGTCTACTGCCACTTGTGGGTGTGTAGTGTCAACCTCCCTCTGACGTGTTTCCCCTCTAACAGCGTACGCTGTCAGGGCTTTCTCTGACACTACCACACTTCGCTATATAGAGAGTACTACCACACTTCCCAATATAGAGAGTGCTACCACACTTCCCTATATATAGAGTGCTACCACACTTCCCAATATATAGAGTGCTACCACACTTCCCTATATAGAGAGTGCTACCACACTTCCCTATATATAGAGTGCTACCACACTTCCCTATATATAGAGTGCTACCACACTTCCCTATATATAGAGTGCTACCACACTTCCCTATATAGAGAGTGCTGCCACACTTCCCTATATAGAGAGTACTACCACACTTCCCTATATATAGAGTGCTAGTACACTTCATATATAGAGTGCTACCACACTTCCCTATATAGAGAGTGCTAGTACACTTCCCAATATAGAGAGTACTACCACACTTCCCTATATATAGAGTGCTACCACACTTCCCAATATATAGAGTGCTACCACACTTCCCAATATAGAGAGTACTACCACACTTCCCTATATAGAGAGTGCTACCACACTTCCCTATATATAGAGTACTACCACACTTCCCTATATATAGAGTGCTAGTACACTTCCCAATATAGAGAGTGCTACCACACTTCCCAATATATAGTGCTAGTACACTTCCCTATATATAGTGCTACCACACTTCCCAATATAGAGAGTACTACCACACTTCCCTATATATAGAGTGCTACCACACTTCCCTATATAGAGAGTGCTAGTACACTTCCCTATATAGAGAGTGCTAGTACACTTCCCAATATAGAGAGTGCTACCACACTTCCCTATATATAGAGTGCTGCCACACTTCCCTATATATAGAGTGCTACCACACTTCCCAATATAGAGAGTGCTACCACACTTCCCTATATATAGAGTGCTACCACACTTCCCAATATAGAGAGTGCTACCACACTTCCCTATATAGAGAGTGCTGCCACACTTCCCTATATATAGAGTGCTACCACACTTCCCAATATAGAGAGTGCTACCACACTTCCCTATATATAGAGTGCTACCACACGTCCCTATATAGAGAGTGCTAGTACACTTCCCAATATATAGAGTACTACCACACTTCCCTATATAGAGAGTGCTAGTACACTTCCCAATATATAGGACTACTACAGCTAAGAAAGAGTGCACCAGTTTACAGGCCCAGTTGTTCCAGGACTAATTTCTGCTTTAATCTTGTTAAACAAGCCTTCTCGCCGAGGTGAGTATTTAAGCAGTTTAGATATTTCAAAAGTAGTATCTAGAGTATTCCTCAGTATTCTTGATGGTTTCTCCAGCAGCTAAATTTAAAGCATGACCATAGCAATGGACAAAAATAGCTCGTGACTCTTCTCCACAAATTTTAGTAGAAGTCCCACCCCTTATACCATGTTTGCAGCAACATCATAGCATTGAGCACGACAGTTATGAATGCTAAGACTCATACGACACATCGCATCCTTCAAACTACCAACCAAGACATCTGCTTTTATGGACTCAACATGGTCAAGGCCATAGAAATCTTCATGGGGTTGAAAATCATCATCAACCCACCGAAAGCAAACAACGAATTGCTCCTTATTGGATGCATCCGACACTTCATCAGCCATCAGGGCAAAATACTCGGCTTGCTGGATAGAACTGGCTATAATATGTAATGCCATTATTTTAATAACTTCATTTTGTATTTGGGGACTAGTATATTTATCAGTTTTCTTACTTAACATGGCCGATATTGCAGGATCATCCAATGCACGAAGATGCATTAATTGCATGAAGTTTACTGTCAACTTCATCACCAGCACCACGAAAAGCTATTCCTTGTCTAGCTAGGAATTGAATATTCTGAGCTATCTTGATAAGGTACTCTCTGTTCACGGCTTTTTGCAAAGCATGTTGAGAAGATAACATACTTCCAACATCACTAGTCGTACCTGGTATAGTGATCACTAAATCGGTAGCTGCTTTATGAGATTTTGTGCTCTCATGTTGGTTGAAACATCGAGTTCTATCCTTCCAGTTACTGAACCCAGACAAAAAGGTTGAGTCCTGCATGTTTCCTTATCATCTTCAGTTTACCTAATATATATACTAGCTGTGAAATATGGAATGATTGCTGCCAATACGAGTGGCAGCTAGGCTTACTAGCAGAAGCTGCCCCACTGTATCTTACCTGTTTGGATTGCTTGCACACACGTGAAACAATAAGCCATGTCTCGTAGTGAAGCCATTTCCATTGGTTGAACCAAGCGCTCTGAAAAGAGCGATAAGAGATATTGGTTCGGCCGAAAGATCGCTTAGGAAAACTAAAGTTAGTTGGTTGAGTCGGATGATCGGGAAGCTTAGGACAATTTGGTAACCTGGAAGCCATGCTGAAAAGACGAAATCTGACTTATCTTTAATTAAATATTAATTTAATAATTTTTATCCATTGCTACTAGTCACATAGGTAGGCTAGTTGTCCTTCAGTGTACTTCTATTCATGTCTCACCATATGATACTGCGAAGTAAAAAAAAAATTTTTTTTTTAAAATATATTTTAAAAAAAGTGGTTTTCGCGAAGTAGGCGTGTTCGGTCCAAACCTATACGGCAATTGCCGGAATATTACTTCCTAACAATATAAATCTTCAGAAGAAGTCTCAGCACAACTTCTCTTTCCAGGTTCGCTTTCTTTGACGCCCAGACCTTACTATTGCTTCTCTCTCACAATAGCCTTATCTAGACCAAGTATATAATCAAACAGTCTTCTCTCTCTCTCTCTAGACCTCTGCCCTCCTTTTCTGTATAAGGTAAGTTGATTATAATCAACAATAACAAAATGATGTACACGACCACGTCTATCAATACATCATTACTCCTATTGTTTTCTACCAAATTATATATTACGCAGAGCCAAGTCAGCTCAGTTCTGAGTCTCTCTTCAGTTCATTGAGGAGTTAGTTTGTTGAGGGGTTTTCCTTCTTTCTTCCGGCTTGTTGATTACTCCTTCTTCCCTCTTTTCTTTCGAAGTCTCTTGTTCTTTTATAGGCAGCTGGTTTATCTTGTGTTGTGCCTAGGATCATTCTCCTCAGAGACTGATCTGACCAATCAGGAGTTCCTTTTTCCAACCAATCAGGGGTCTCTGCTGTTGAAGTGGGATGATCCATAGTTGCGGTTTTGGTTCTGAGTTGGTGGGTGTCTACTGCCACTTGTGGGTGTGTAGTGTCAACCTCCCTCTGACGTGTTTCTCCTCTAACAGCTTCCTCTCTAACAGCTGTCTGGGCTTTCTCTGACACTCCAACCTCCCTCTGACGTGTTTCCCCTCTAACAGCTTCCGCTGTCAGGGCTTTTTCTGACAAGTAGACACCTGGGTGTGAGGGAGTAGACATTTCATGCCGGGTCCAACTCTGTACCTCACTCTATAGTCAGATCCAACTCTGTATCTCACTCTATAGTCAGGTCCAACTCTGTATCTCACTCTATAGTCAGGTCCAACTCTGCATCTCACTCTATAGTCAGGTCCAACTCTGTATCCCACTCTATAGTCAGGTCCAACTCTGTATCTCACTCTATAGTCAGGTCCAACTCTGTATCTCACTCTATAGTCAGGTCCAACTCTGTATCTCACTCTATAGTCAGGTCCAACTCTGCATCTCACTCTATAGTCAGGTCCAACTCTGTATCTCACTCTATAGTCAGGTCCAACTCTGTATCTCACTCTATAGTCAGGTCCAACTCTGTATCTCACTCTATAGTCAGGTCCAACTCTGTATCTCACTCTATAGTCAGGTCCAACTCTGTATCTCACTCTATAGTCAGGTCCAACTCTGTATCTCACTCTATAGTCAGGTCCAACTCTGTATCTCACTCTATAGTCAGGTCCAACTCTGTATCTCACTCTATAGTCAGGTCCAACTCTGTATCTCACTCTATAGTCAGGTCCAACTCTGTATCTCACTCTATAGTCAGGTCCAACTCTGTATCTCACTCTATAGTCAGGTCCAACTCTGTATCTCACTCTATAGTCAGGTCCAACTCTGTATCTCACTCTATAGTCAGGTCCAACTCTGTATCTCACTCTATAGTCAGGTCCAACTCTGTATCTCACTCTATAGTCAGGTCCAACTCTGTATCTCACTCTATAGTCAGGTCCAACTCTGTATCTCACTCTATAGTCAGGTCCAACTCTGTATCTCACTCTATAGTCAGGTCCAACTCTGTATCTCACTCTATAGTCAGGTCCAACTCTGTATCTCACTCTATAGTCAGGTCCAACTCTGCATCTCACTCTATA